>JAOBAZ010131438.1:0-11047 GCA_026546875.1 Pteroeides caledonicum | reverse complement strand
TTGTGCTGCACAAAAATTGTAACCGTAACCCTAACCGTAACTGTAATCCTAACCCTAACCCTAACCCTATGGTTAGGATTAGGGTTAGGGTTAGGATTACAGTTACGGTTAGGGTTAAATTAAACATTATTGCACAAGAATAAAAGTATAATTGAAAAAATAAGATTGAAAGAAAATTCTTGTTATTTTGTGTTTGAACATAGTCATAGTCATAAACATAGTTGCAAGAGGATGGACCATGCATTGCTTTTGAATCGGTACGTTTATATCGCTGGTGGAACCAGGCACACATAGTACATACTCGTGTGTTTATGCAAAGTTAATTATTAATAAACGAGCTTGTCTTTATTTTTCGTATGCGGAAATGTTTAAGCTTCAGCTGACAGATGCCGATAGACTTTTACTTTCCATTAAGCAATTGGCAAGTTGGTTTAGTTGTGTCTTTAATTGGTTCGAACTAAAGGTAATGTAGTTACATTACATTGCATTTAGTAGATTTTAATCTTATCACTGTTATATGGACATGGTTGTTCTGAACTCTGCTAATTATTTTAAATGAATGTGTCCACGTACAGTACTTGCTCCTTGTTTAAGTTAGTTAATACTTATAATTTCTTGTGTCTGCTATTACTGTGAATGAACTTGATCGTCGTTTTCGTTTAATTTAATCGATATGCCATAATTTAGTTTATATATTAGGTTGTTTTTTACTGACAAACAAAACGACAGTTTGCTGCTATTATCCTTATCTTCTGTAAACACGGTCAATATTATTACATTTACAGCAAGTTTACTGGCACTGAACAACGTAAAACAAGTTAAAGATGTCGCAGAATAACGATAGTTACACCCAGACGTCAAGTGAAGTAATTTCAGCTATTTACGAGATGTCTAAAGGTTCAAATATGCTAATGGTTGAAAAATCGGTATGGTAATTATACAGTATATTGTTTTTTGCTAATTTACATTTTATTAAATGTTAAGAAGGTACCGTACAACGAAGAGCAAAAATAATTTCAATAATTATCAGATTAAGTGGCAATAATTATAAAGTTCTTTAAAAAAAGACAACATGCCAACATTAAAAACAATCAACACACATGCAATCATTTGAAACTTTTGAAGAGGAAAAATCTACATTGTTGATGTTAATTATACTTTTGTGTTATACCATACAGTAAGTGCTACAATTTTGCAAAGGTGTTAATTACTAAGGCAAAAATTGCCTAATAAAAGCACATTTGTATGTATGTATGGATAACTTACATGTACTTTCATTAGGTAATTATTGTTATTAATGGACAATGTGTGCCACTTACTCTTTGTCTAATGGCTGCATAGTGATGGTTTTTATATTTTTTTTAACCTGGGGGTTGGTGGACAAGTATCTTGAGGGGTTATACAGTTTGCTTTGGTAGAGGTGGGAAATGAGCTTACCAAGACTTGAACCATTGAAAGTGATGCCAGTTGGAACCAGCCACTTAAATGCTAGATAATTGTATTCGTCAGGGGAAAACCTTCCATTTTCAATAGGTTAATATCAGTTTCAAAGCAATCTAACAAGGAAGTTCTAGAAAGGCAAATGCAAATAAGTATATTATGTTAATTATCTTTCAAAGTTTGGTAAAGGGGTAATATGTGAGTAGTGTGAGTGCATGTAGTCATCTAAAAGACATGTATGGTGGTACAATTATTAGTATATGATTTATAAAACAGGTATTAGTTTGTAATACTGCATCAAGAGCTGGCACAGTTTCAAAAAATAGGTGTGAGGCCATCAAAGTAATGTTGTCTGGCTGCATGTGCACAATTTTTGTAATAGATTACGACTATTAATATTGTAGCTACTGTGCTTTATTCTCTTAATAAATGCAAAATAATTTTACTCATCAAGGTGAGATTTACATGTTAATCAAAAATGCATATTAAATCTCCCTTAACATACATGTTAATCACAAATGCATTAAAACTTCCTTTAGTTAACTCGTAAAATTATTTGGTATTTAGTGAGAAAATAAAGTGTATACAGTAGGTATGTACGTACAGTATGCAGGTTATCAAAAATGCATTAAATCTCCCCTTGATAGGTAAAATTATTTGGTATTTAGTGAGAGAATATAGTACAGTAGCTAACAGTACTAAGTTGTGTTGGTGTGAATATATATAAAAATGTATAATGGCCTGAATTTGGTGTAGTACTAGTAATTTACCACATGTATGCATGCTGTAAAAATGTAAACATTGTTAAATTTGATGACATTTTTTTAGAGACAACCTCATTTTCGAACATTCAGTGTTTCTAAAGGTACTGTAATTAATGTTGAATTTATATGACTTCCAGTCACATTGCATAATCCATTTGCAGTGGTACTGGCCTGCCACAACCACCCTACTTTAGCACCTTATATTTTAGTCAGACCAACACCAGATGGTTATCTAGTTGGGAAGAAAAACTTGGCTGTCTGTGAAAAATAATTGAATGTCAAAAAAGGTTGATAAAGTAATAAATTAATGAATAAATAAACAAATATATAAATGAATAATAGATACAGTATATGAAGAAATAAAACTAAAAATATAAGTACAACCTACATGAATGGATAAATTGATATCATGAGTGCCCAACATTAAGTATGATAACAATTATAATAAATCTTAATTATCGTATTAATAACCATTTTTAATGATGTCATCATTATAAACTGATCAGTATTTTAAGATTGTTATTTTCTGTATCAGTTTTCGTAGTTATAAGTCTTTAAGAAGGTTATCAATATCAAGATTATTACCTTCGTTAATAATTATCATATATAACTATTATTATTATACCTGCTCCAATGACGTCATCAATATTATTAAAATTGTACTATTTTCTGAATAAATGATTATGCTTATAACTTTTTAATAACATCATTAATATTACTAAGAATTGTTTTCGGCAGTTATCATTATTTTAATTACTTTTAATGACGGCATCAATATTATGAAGATTATTATTTTGCATTGGTTGTTGCTATTTTAAGCTTTTTAATGACGTCATCAACATGGTTGTTTTCTGAATTGATTATTGTTATAACCAGGGGTGAGATTAGAGCTATAATTGGGTGGTTGCTTATTCGTATCTTCGTGTTATGCCGACGGATTTCTTTTGTAAGCGAGTGTAAAAATAATATCTTACCAAAGAAATTCGTCGGGCAGAACGCGAATATAGGAATATGCACCACCATTAACGCTCTAGTTTCGCTGCTGGTTATAACGATATTTAATCTTTAATTAGTGGCCCATTTCGTACATAAATATAATTTCTGTTGATATATTTTTCCTAAATGGGTCACGATAAAGCAAAAAGGATTACAGATTTGGTGCTAAAACAAACAAAACTCACTTACTTTTTTGGTTCAGTTCCCACCTAATATTAGTATTTAACCAATCAGAAACTAATCTTGTATGAAGTTGTACCAGCCGCATGAGTAATTTGTAGCCCTACTGTTGACCAGTATGGAAATAGGTTTGATGTGGAATTATTTGAACATAGTTTCAGTGTTATTTCGAGCGAAGTTTTGCAAAATAACGAACTTTTCGTCTTGTAATGTCTGACATACGATTGGTTACATTTTCACTGCGACAATTCGTGAATTTGACAATGCTTGACAACGAAAAAACTTGACATCGTTTCTCCTTGTTAAGAGCACTACTTAACTGTCAACAATGTCGTCTCTGCCAGTAACATACAGTACCAAATTTACTTGAGTCTTCTGCTATTGTACATGCCATTAATTAAACCATGGTTTGACTTCATACCTATTTTCTTTTCACAATCATGATGACTTTGAATTAACTATTAAACAACCATGTTGTTAACTTTGGGCTACCAAACAATGAAAATCAGAAATGAAAAATGATTATAATTGGTTAATATCTTCATTTTCTGTAGATCTTAACTATCTCAGATGGCATGCACCGAAAAGGTCTAGGGAGGAAGCATACGGTATGTTATTTTATTGATTTTCATGGTCATCAACTGTTATCTGGAGGCCGTAACAACGGTGAGGCGGGAATACAGGGATACCGTTCTGAAAAACCATAATCAAATGAACTCGTCCGGTGTTAGCTCGACTAAAATAGTGAAGTGGCGCTGTCAGAGTGATTTGGGTTCCGTAGTAAAACATGCATGTTCCACCATTTCCCGTTATTTTGTACATATTAGCCCCATACTGTGCATGCAACACAGCGTTTGTCGTGAATTCGTGTGGTTTTAACAAAACATTTGAATAAGCGCACAAGTTTTTCAAAGTCCTTTGCCATCCTTGTGAGTGGCAAAGAGAGGGTCGTGATGCCGTGTTACGCACGGACTTCAATTTCACGTGTCACGCACATACCGCACACGATATCACTCATCGAATTTTGGTAATGTGATATTTAATGGGCGTAATTTACATTTAGATAGACCGATATGTTATTGTCTTTGATGAAATAAATATCGTATCTTTAGGACAAGTTACTTGTTTCAACGTGGGGCTAAATACAGGAATGGCACATCGGACGCCATTTTGGAATATACCGTGTGAGAGCCTGAGGACAACTCATAAGTCGGTGCGCAAGAAAAACACCAATCATAAGGAATAAAAATGCTTTATTGCAGGTTAATGTTGACTATATAAATGTTATATTCTTATTCTCTGACGTGTTCACATGTCAATCCCAGGCTTTTATAGCGTCCTATGTGCCATACCTGTATTTAGCCGCAGGTCTTGTTTCAGGAATCCGCCATTTTGGTAAGGAGACCTGTGTGGCTTTGCACCGAAGTCCTTTTGTGAACGTTTAGAGCTTCCGATGTCTCTAATTGTTTGGCGTTTTTTCCGAAATATTCCGAGAAAAATTGCCCAGGAAATTTCAGAATTTTTCATTTCAAACTGTTGCAACACATTATTGCCTTGTTGGTGAGAATAAATTTTCACGAGATATAGTCGGTTAATCACGAATCACGCATCAAAGTAGAAGCAAACCACGCATCTTGACCACGTATCACATTAAGCACTGAATTTACGATTCGTGGTTAATTTTTTCACGTTTCATGGGTTTATATTAGAACGGATCACGTGTCAAGGATTACCTCTGCCATATTGTTAACATATATTTTTAACTTATGTAAAAAATATATTTTAAGTTATTCACCATGCATATTCCGAAATGACGTTATAAGTTATTCACCATGCATATTCCGAAATGACGTCCATTAAATTATTCTTTTATGTGCATCTAAAATAGCCCTCCTAGCCTCACTTGGAAGCAGAGATTTTTTTGAACTGCAAACACAGAAACAAGGCAAGAGGGCTAGTTTATATCCACATAAAACAATAATTAAATGGCAGGCATTTTGGAATATGGTGTATGTGCACTTGTGTTTTTGTCGCCTTCGATACTTCGACATTTTTTTTTACTCGTACTTGGTGAGAACTTGTATGCTTATTTTGCGAACATATCAATAGTAAGGTCACGATGACGGCGCATGGCTCTTACAAAGTTGTCATTGTTTGAAGTAAGAAAGACATTGACCTGTTTATTACTTTTTATGGTAAAAACAATGAAGACCAGGAAAGTTAAGGTGCAAATGTCCGACAAGAACTATACATCGTTGCTTCGTAACAGGAATATTGATACATCTGACAGTCTACGATTTCGACATTTGTAGTGGCGAACCCTAGCTGGGTTTCGTCATTAGGGCATATTGCCTATGGCAGTACTCTATTGAAGTAGTTTGCATTTATTTTTTTTATTTGGTAGTTTTAATTTCGCAAATAACAAAAATCGAGGAAGGCCAAAAAACTGATGCTTTTGACAATTGTCAAGTCCCTAAAGAATATAAAGTAAGTTTTGAAAGGTTATTAATTGGTTTTTATAAAATGCACTGTGTTACGTTTCTTCTATTGTAAAATAAATCTGTTTGGCACAACAACTGAGAGATATTAGTCACAACATGAACGTTCGTACGATAACGTAAATACAACTGGATTCCTTAGCTAATCACGCGGTACAGTACAATAGACCCCATTAATGACGTAAATTGCGGAAAATTTACACGCAATTTGATTGGTCCATCAAAAGCAAGAGCCAATCACATCGCGTGTAACATCACGTTTTCCGCAATCTACGTCATTATTAAAATGGTCTATTAAGGGTTTACATTACGAGTGATGTTTTGGAAGTTACGCCAAAATTGGGCAACATCGTTAGTGGTGTGAATGTTGCATGATCATATGGTTACTGGTTTGAAGTGACTTATTTGACGTCACGAACTATACATAATAGCTTGTGACAGATGTGTATAGGAAATTGCACGGTTTGAGAAAAATTAAAGGGATCCTCCAATCTAAAAACAAATATCAACTAAATACATCTAAATGGCGTGAAATAAAGATCTATGTGCATCAAATTCGTCTTAACTGTATCTTTCATTTGTAATTTAATTTCAAAGTTGAGCCTCTGAATCCATGGAGGCCGCCATCTTGATTTTTGATGACGTAACTTGGTTGCTTGACATATTCCTCGATTGTTTTCGCCCATTAATTGAATCATTTTCATCATTTTAAGATTCACTGAGTAATGACTGATCAATGACAAGTGCTATAGTCATGCTTTACTAAGTACAAGAAATAAATTGGCGATTATCAACTAGTCAAGCAACCAAGTTACGTTATCAAAAATCAAGATGACGGCCCCCATGGGCTCAGAGACCAACTTTGAAAGTAAATTACAAATGAAGGATACAGTTAAGAGAAATTTAGTGCACATATATGTTTATTTCACGCCATTTAGATGCATTTATAGTTGATATTTGTTTTTAGAGTGGAGGATCCCTTTAATGAAAAATCGCACGCGTGTTTGGCAAAGTAGTTCATAATAGCACGAGTGCTATTATGAATTATTGCGCCAAACACAAGCGTGATATTTCATTAATTCTTTGACAACAAGTGTGATTTCCTATTAATTCAATTTCAATCAATTTTACGCATTTTTGAAAACACAATATTCATGTGGTAATACCATGATAATAATACCACATGAGCTATATTTTTCTTAATACCCTTTTAAACGAGTTTAAACTTAATACTAGAGTTCTTAGCTCCCTATTAGTAGGGAGCAAAATTGATTGCAATTGTATTAGATGGTATTATTGTGCCATAACAACAAAATTGCGTTGGACAAGTGTCTGTGTAATGTACCATACCTAATACAAAACCCACGTAAGCTTTGCAATGATGTTATATTGAAATAGCGACCAATGTAGTATATTTGACTATACAACTCATTAAAATGCAACTTGTGACTTCAGATCAGACACCCTTTGTGATGCGGGCACGGGATAAAATGTCTGTAAGATAAGTTATTGCAGCTTTTTGCAATCTTTTCTTTCATGTGCGCTTTAAGGGTTATCCGATTTGATGTTGTTAAAAATTGCTTTTAGGCTTTGTCATTTTCAGTCATGTACTCATGTAACGAAGGCCCAAAAAGCCTGAACATTATTAGCAACGACAAAAAGGAGAATGGTATTTGGCTTATTGGCTTGAGGGTAAGTTATTGTTATATTATCGAGAAATCGCCAAACGATTTTACTTGCCTAAGGTAGAGCTATGGTCCAGAAAAAGTTAACTCAACCAGAAACGATTTTTCGTTCTCAAGCGTCGTTTCGAAGTACATGTACCAAACGTAGTAATTCTTCATATCCTGCTTAACCGCATCACCGAAGGTGAGGTGAATGTCGGTAAATAATATCGCCAGTTCCGTACGTTCAAATACGCCAGTTCGGACTTGCAAGACATATACTAGCAAGTACTAGCGGAATATTGGAGAACATGAGGACAAGTCCACCCCACCTCAGGGACCTATTGATTACATGGGCAGGGGTTAATTGATTGGCTAATAAGCGTGCAGGAAAAGTGAATCATGCACGGGAATTTTCCCGCCAATGTAAACTTGTTTTCAAGATGTTGAGCAATAGCTCAAATATCACTGGAAGTAGAGTTAAAATCCAGTCCGAAGATGAAAACGCACAAAGCACAAAAAAACAAAACATTATACGCTGTGAGCTGGCTGTTGACCAATGTTATGAGAAGTTTAATTTGTATCTCGGTTCTGAAAAAGACTCCTGCTGTTTTTTTGCTTCTTAAAATAGTTATATTATAAAACAAATACCGTATGGATTTTTCCGTGCATGATACTATTCTTGCACTTGGGATGTTGCTCGACTTTTGAAAAGCTAAAAAACACTCGCTTACGCATCGTCTTTTTATTACGCTTTTCGAAAGTCTCGCAACATCCCGCGTGCAAGAATAAGAGAATCATGTACAGAAATCCATACGGTATTCCTTTATTCATGCATACCCCAGGGAAATCTGCACCCCTCCTGTCCGGTAGGCATTGATCCGCCACTACTCACAGTTTATTCTATTATGAGAAAAAACATTTTTTCAGGTCATAACATTAATTATTTTAGTTCACGTGAAATAAGTCCCAAATTGTTGGAATCGTATTTCAATATTTTATAGGCATTAACATCTGGGCTAAACGATAAAGAGTTCATCGAAGAACAAATCAACAGCGACGAAGATTGCGACAGATCAGTTAGAAACATTGTTTCAACTTGGGGGAATGGTCATGAGGTACTGTAATAATATAACAATAGAGTTGATGTTTGCGGGCGTAAATATGTTTTTGGCCCGACTCAAACTCATTTTAGCGCGAGCGAAGCGAGGGTTAAAATGAGCTTGAGAAGGGCCAAAAGCATATTTACGCCCAAGAACATCAACTCTATTACTATTATTATAACTTTAAAGGGAATTTGATGAGATAATGATGGGATAAACTGTGTAAGGTTTATCTGCACTGAACTGCATTTCTCGTACATAAGGCAACAACAACCTTGATTCGCTTGTTTCTTTTTGTTTCTTAATTGTTTTCGTAACGTTATAAAAGTGTTTTTAGTTTCGATTAATTTCATTATTATAGAAGGAAGTGGGGAAAGGAGGGAGTATGGTTCGAGCAGAAAAAACATTAACTGTTTCGTTACATCGTAATGGTATGTTACTTTATTTAGTGTAGATGTATACACTGCAGCAGTAGTCTGTGTTGAAATTTTAACGATAATTTGGAAATCAAATGAAATCCTCGAAATAAGACTTTCAGATTCATTTAGTCTATACCATGGCGAGAGTATGTGGACATTTTGGTGGGTGTGTCAGTGTTTGCAGGTGTTGCAAGAGTTTCTCAGTATTTTATTCTTCCATTGTTTATTGTACTGTAGTTTCCTCCTTCCTGTAGTGAAAACGCTGCGATTACGATCATTAAACCTTTCGGGGCGAACGTTAACATAAAGTTAAATGTATTCAAAATACAAAAATAGAATACCAACCTGAATATTTGGAGATTAGTATCACTGTTATGCTGTTTCTATGGGGGGTGATATTAGTTATAATGAGCATTCTTTTCAAAAGTTCATCGTGGTCATATTTTTCAACAACCCTCCCCCCGTAGAAACAAACTTATGGAAATTACTTGTGAGAGCGCTGATTAGTATTCTATGAATTAAAAATTTAAAGCATGGGCATTGTTAATACGATGGAGCATCATTCATTGAGGTTTTTAAACCTTTTACGTATCTTTAACATTGTGAACACTATTCATATGAAAATACTGCAGCAAGATTACATGTTGAAAATACATTTGGATATTGCATTACGGGTTAATCTTCTGCAATTCGGCTTTAACTTAATTTTTGGGATCACAACAACAGCAACCAGTTTATAGCCAGATAAAGTTAATATTTTCTAAAACAAACTCAGTTTCCATATAGAGCCATAGTTTGCTATAGGATTTCAAGTAAACGCGCGTACCGCGCCTGCCTATCCACACTTTCTCGCCATGAGTATACAGTAAAATTAACGTGGTTATATGTTTACGTATGTAGATTTTTTACACGTTTAACGTCTGTAACATATGAAATTATAGCATTAAGCCTGAGCAAACAAGGAAACATTAATGTTAAGATTTGCGATGTTTCCTCAAATCTTTCTCCGTTTGCTCATCAGTGAAAAAAAAGCGGCCACATCGGTTACATACCGAGTGATGAATGTTTCAATCAACTGCCTCTTCTTTCTAGCTCAGTTAATTGCACCGTCATTGAGAGTTTTACATGTACAAGCAATATTAAAGGTCAAATGTAACGTTGAAAACAATTTATGATACGAATCCTTAGGTTAAGAGAGGGTTTTCTGTAATATACGTTGCCATAAAATCCCCACATTTAGCGAAATATAGATGTTTTACGGTACTTTGCGATTTTTGGCCACGCAAAAAACTGAATTGGGGTTTGGCGGGGATGTGGCGTAATCGTCGACATATCACACTATTGACCGGCTGGGCATTCGGCTGTTAAGAACACAGTCTGCGGTACAGATTTTAGAATCGTTGGAAATTTTTCAACGTCTTTGTATTCAGACGAGGCTAAAATTGATTTTCACATTAAAATTTTACTAACAGATGGCAAGAACCGTTGGCAAAAACTGCAAAACTCAGGCGCTTCCATGGTTGCAGTCAATGCTTTGCCGCTGGTCGTGAAAGTCAACAAGTGCAAGTGACATGGCGTCAACTAAATACGATCAAGAATATATGCACAGAATTTAGAAATGTATAATGGCGATCGCCAAGCACACCATTCATCAGTGACAGTCTTTGACACAGCACTTTATAAGCCTATATCGCTTCTGTCAAAAGCATGTCAACGGTTACGTCACAACGACAGTTTCTAAAGATTAACATGATTTGCTGAGGTTGCAAACAATTTGGATTTTATACGACCATTTCAAGCATCATGCATCATGCATCATGCATGCATGCATGCATGCATCATGCACACGCACGCACGCACGCACGCACGCACACGCACGCACGCACGAACGAACGCACACACACAAACATGCATGCATGCATGCATGCATGCATGCATGCATGCATGCATGCATGCATGCATACATACATACATACATACATA
>JAOBAZ010131327.1:0-11048 GCA_026546875.1 Pteroeides caledonicum | reverse complement strand
GGTTGGAGGTGGTACAGTAGAGAAAGAGATAAGAAAGAGATATAGGTAGATAGATTTAGTTAACTTTTTCTCTTCTACAACTCTTTACTTGACAAGTAAAATTGTCTAGTGTTAGATAGAGTAAAATACTAAAGGAGGTGGCTGTAGGTGGTACAGTAGAGAAAGAGATAAGAAAAATATATAGGTACAGTAGATAGATTTCATTTAGTTAACTCTTTCTCTTCACGAGCTCTTCACTTGACAAGTAAAATACTGTAGTCTACCATTACACAAAGTGAAATACACTGTAGTATTAAGGATGTGACTGTAGGTGATACAGTAGAAAAAATTACAGTACATGTGACACTAAATTAATGGAAAAGCCACATTCAATACCATTACATTCATCGACTATTTATTCATTATAGATCCAGGATTTAGTTTTACAACTTGATATTCAAATTAGCAATTTATGTCAATTCTTACCTCAGGTATTGTTTGTTTTTGTTAGAACACCCAAATAATTATAGTCTTTTTAAAATAGTTTTAACTCCACAGCAATGTTTGGTAGACATCCCTGTATAATAATCTTTCGTTTTCTTTATTATTTTTATTATATTTCATTCAGGAGAAAGTTGTTGAATTTGCAAAAATGTCCCCACAAGAACTTTTAGTTGCAACAGAAAAAGCTGTAAGTTAACCCTACAACACCCATATTTTTCTTTTGTTCTTTGTTATTTTATTATTTTTGCTTTGTTCTTTGACTTACCCTCTGTTTAATTTGTTTGCAAGTCTGTTTGCATCTTAGCAAGTTTTGAGTGACTAATGAAGATCTCAAAGCACGCAAAAGTAACACAAATATTTTAATTCAAACTGGTAATAACCAGACCCGATAAGCTGGCAATACAGATTGACCTGCCTTCAATTATGCTTTTGAATTAAAATATTTTGTGATTCCTGTTATGCCAATGTACATGTATGTTTTCATTTCTCATTTTCTCAAACCGTCCTAAGTGCAGATAGACCCATAACCCTCTATACAAGAGAGTTAGGACATGTATTGTTTTCATGTTGGAACAAAAATAACGGAATACAACAGCGAAGCAAAAGATCGCCGCCATTTTCGATCCAAAAACGTCCAAATTCAAAAGATTTGTTAACAATACATAAGTCAACTCTCTTAAAGGCCTATTTACATGATACAATTAGTTGTATACGATTTGTATTGTGATGTATGAAAAACAGTGCTACGGCATGTTTCTCAACTCAACAACCAATAGCGAGTCTAAAACCTGATTCTTTTTCTCTGCTCACTCAATCACAAACGCCAGGATACAAATTGCATACAACTAATCGTATCGTGTAAATAGGCCTTAATAGACCGAATCGGCCTTGTATGCAAATTACCCATTTCAATGTTTACACATACTTTTGAAAGATGTAAATGTTAGTTTGTATCATTGTTCTAATTGGAATACAAAATATTACATTGTTTTGTGCCTTTATATCATGGTGCTGACAAGAAACCATATCTCAGAAGTATGTGTAAACATCGAAATGGGTAATTTGCATACAAGGCTATTTCGGTCTATAGGGGGCAGTGGATAGACCTTGTTAATCCTCAGCTGATGATATTCTACAATGGCCGCTATATGGTTGAGATTGAATTTCAGCAAAATTTCACCAAAAACGTTTTATCATATATAAAACATCACCCTAAATGAACTACCGGTACCATTTTTGTATAACTTGGTTATCTTGCTCCATTTGCGACGTATTCAGGTTTGTTTGGTATTTAAGAAATAACGGCCAATGGGTTTCCATGTTGGGTACTCTGCTCCAAACACTTGGGATGTTGCTTTAGAAAAACAAATGGAAACACAAGCCATAGGCAAGTGTTTCTGTGAACTCGTTTTTCGAAAGTCTTGCAACATCCCAAGTGTTTGGATCAGGGTATCCAACATAGGAAAAATCCATTTGGTATATCTTTTATAAAATAACAACGAGCGAAAAAAGACAAAATTTCAGTGGGAAATTTCTATGTTGGATATACTTTCATCCAAAATAGGAATTGGCCAATCAGAGTCCTCTTACTATATATATGTGTTATTTTATAAACAATTATCATATTAATGACATCACTCATTGTTCTTATAACGTTCAGTTATAAGTTATATATATTATATAAGTTCTTATAACGCACAGTTATTGGAGGTTTTCAACGGCTTTTATTTTTAGACAAATATGTATAGTTACCCTTCATACCTATAGCCACACGCCCAGTGAACTTTTACATATTTCTGTTGAGTACTCGCAAAGAAAACTGTACTTCTTGCACAAACACTTTATGCAATGTGATCTCATTAGTAGGGTACATTTACATATCAAACAAACCTGAATAAATGAGAGGTAATGCTATTATATGGTACATACAGTAGCAGTACTGTATGGTACATACAGTAGCAGTATTGTATGGTACATACAGTAACAGTATTGTATGGTACATACAGTAACAGTATTGTATGGTACATACAGTAACAGTATTGTATGGTACATACAGCAACAGTATTGTATGGTACATACAGTTACAGTATTGTATGGTATATATATATACAGTAGCAGTAGTGTATGGTATATACAATAGCAGTACTGTATGGTAGCTACATACAGTAGCAGTACTGTATGATACATAAAGAACTGGATATTACCATAGTTAGTTACTGGAATATATGGTACGGAAACTCGATTAAAATTCAATAAAACTCATTATCTACGTTAGGTTATGTTTAAGAAAAATTATGGTCACTTCGGCGTCACCAGTGCTTCAAATTTGTATTCCATCTTACAGCTCAGTGATTAGGTCGAATTATTCTTGTTGGTTGTTTAGGTAAGAATATAACACACACGTGACGCCGAAGCGACCATAATTTTGCATAAACTTGGACAATTTTGCACAAACATAGATAATGAGTTCTATTTAATTTTAATCGAGTTTTTTAACCATGTACTCCAGTAACTATGATATTACAGAACAAATTATTATGCAGTCGAACCCTGCGCATGCAACCGGTGAAAAGAGCTATAAAACAATTACATGGTATACAGTTACTAGTATATAGTTTTTTGTTTTGTTGTACGAAATATATATTTTTATAGGTTGGTCCTTTTGATATGTGGCAAAACCACCAAGATTTAATTTCTCTTGGGAAAAAAGGCAAAGATTTGGAGGTTGGAGTTTATTCATTTATTTTCACCTCATTCCACGTGCATTTATTTCTTTTTGTAACATGTCTGCCTTCTTGTCTTCTTAGACATCGTTAAATTCCGAGAAAGAGCACTTGCAGAAACTGCAACAACAGAACAGTCGGTTGGAGCATGAAGTGAAGAGATTTCATGAAAGAGAAAGACATTTGGAAAAGATAAAAATGTTGGAGAAGAAGAAGCCATGGGCAGTTAGTAATATCTCGCACTTTATATAAAGGAGATATTAGAGAGATTTAGGTTTCACGACGGGAGGTCTAAAGCCGGATCTCCATTAGGTGAAATTTTTTTCGCGCGAAGCGAATTTTGTTTGTTCAAATTCAATAAAATTTTGATTAGTTCTGGTTGAAGGCTTGAGAGGCAACAGAAAAATTCGCTTCGCGCGAAAAATTTCGCCTCGTGAAAATCCGGCCTAAGATGATGTGGATGGCGTCAATTTCCGCGAACTGTCGTCAAGTTGTGTAAGATTTGCCGTTACCTCGTCGTCTTTGTTGGCTTTAGAACGTAAAAACTGACTTTTCACGTCGTCTTTGAATGTCCACTAAATATTAGTATTTTTTGTAAAAAGTTACGGTTTATCTAATTGGCTTTGTTCAAATAAAGAAAGTT
Source organism: Pteroeides caledonicum (assembly GCA_026546875.1). Lineage (NCBI taxonomy): Eukaryota > Metazoa > Cnidaria > Anthozoa > Scleralcyonacea > Pennatulidae > Pteroeides > Pteroeides caledonicum. Next base: position 7,199 of record JAOBAZ010131327.1, on the reverse strand, counting down.
GCTGTTTCTTATGATCTCATCCATATTTCTAAATTCGATACAGCCTTAAACCAAGATCGCCCTTGTCAGTCCCATTTGCCCTTAGCGATGGGGTAGCAACCTTTTGTTTGACATGATTAAACCATTAATAAATATTTACATTAGAATCACCCTAGACAATACGTTGCTACGACGTCACTAAGGAAAAATGGAACTGACCAAACAGGAGTGATTTTGGTTTAAGGCCGTATACTGTTTAAAATGTTATAACAATCTCACAACTGATCTGAAGCTGATTTCGTCGTCGTCTTGTGTTTTCTAAATCATCTTCAGCAAAGACGACGTTCCTGTAGAACAGCGGAAGTGAACATTTTTCTATCACGCCATCCACGTCGTCTTAGATCTTACGTCATGAAGTCTAAATTTCTGTATTAAAAGAACTCTTAAAATCACGAGGAATGGCTTTTGTAACTTTCACGTATCTTGCTTGGTTATTCTCACTCGAAGTTGACCTCATATACCGCCATCTTGGATATTTATGGATATGCATGTGACGTCATTCCTATTACGTCATCTTGAGAACCACAGAATATTTCGAGAGTAAAATATGATTGCTTACCACCAAATCAATACGTGCTAATGTAGAAGAGCTAAAAATCTAACGATGTGCCGGATTCCGGGATCCGCTAATTTTGCAATATCCGGCAGTATCCGGTATCCGGTAATGTGGTATCCAGCACATCCCTATAAAAATCATTGTCAAAAAACGACAAAAACGAAAACTGTCAAAACCACGAACAACGCAATTTCACATCGAAGAAAACAGTGTGGCTAAAAATAGCGAATGAACGATAATTTACTGAATGGGTTTTCCTTGAGTATCACTAAATATTTAATATTGTACTCACTCATATAAACGCTCGTTAATATTCAGTATGATTGAGCTTGGTTTTGGTTTAAGGAATACGAAGAGTTAAGGAAAAAATTTGTTGAAGTCAAAAAGCAAAAAGATGATCTAAAGAAAGTGTTGGACGAAGAGAAAGGGAAAAACGCTCCCTTAGAGAAAAGAAAAGCTACTGTGACAAAATGTGAGGAAGAACATACACAAAATGAGAGAAATTTGGTAAAAATATATTTTGTTATTAAAATACCACATTATGTAATCACGTGGATGGCTAATTGTGGGTGTGGGGTGGGTGTAGGTGTGTGTATCTGTGGGTGTGTTTGTGTGTGTGTTCCCAAGAAAAGCTACTGTGACAAAAAGTGAGGAAGAACATACACAAAATGAGAGCGATTTGGTAAAAATATATCATTATTGCAAGTTACAGTATGTAATAACGTTGGTGGCTAACTGTGGGTGTGGTTTAGGTGTGTGTGTTTGGGTGGGTTTAGGTGTGTGTGTTTGGGTGGGTGTGTGGGTGTGTTTCCAAGAAAAGCTACAGTGACAAAGTGAGGAAGAACACCTAAAATGAGAGAAATTTAGTAAGAATATATCATTATTATTACACCACGTTATGTAATCACGTGGGTGACTAACTGTGGATGAGGGGTGGGTGTTGGGGGTGTTTGTGGGTGGGTATGTGTGAATGCTGGTGGGTGTAGGTGTGTGTTTGTGGGTGTAGTTGCGTGGGTGTGGTTACGTGTGTGTTTGTGGGTGTCGGTGGGTGGGTGTGGTTACGTGTGTGTTTGTGGGTGTCGGTGGTTGGGTGTGGTTACGTGTGTGTTTGTGGGTGTAGGTGGTTGAGTGTGGTTACGTGTGTGTTTGTGGGTGTAGGTGTGTGGGTGTGGGTTAGTGTGTGTGTCTTTTTTGGTGTGGATGGGTGTGTGTTCATGTATTTCTAGTGAACATGATAACTCAAAGTTTCCCATTGCCCAAGAAAGAATTGATGACATTCTGGTTCAATTTGGTTGAGAGTTGAATTGAGAAACTTTTGCATCTCTTAATTAAGTATGAATGCGTAATCTGCCATGCTGTAGACCTTTTAGTCAATTGTGAAATGCGTGGTTACTAGTAAATGTATTAAACAGTTAAGTTTACACAAACATTGATATCCCAGAGTTACACGAGCAACAAAGTTGATATATCTTTCTCCTTATAGAATGAAAAAGGAAGGCAAGCGTACCAAACTTGCAAAAAGAAAAAAGATAAATTGGAAGAATGGGTCGACAAGGTATGTAATATGAGGAGTTCATTAAGTTATAGAAACGGGGTTTTTTTGAAAATAAAACTGACTTTACTGATACATTATTAGTATTGTTGTCATTTGATTGTATGAATACACGTTTAAGATAATTTACCAGACTCATTACTAAGTCTTAAAGAAAACAAAAGAAATAACTGTTTAATCAGAAAATCGCTTACAACATTTGTCTTGATTTATATCAATTTTATCGTACCTCGTAGTACTAGTGTTACTCTTTTAGACTGTAATTCGCACTATACAATACAAAATAGCCTAATATACTCAGTCTCATCGTACAGTATATGGCTGATAGCCGACTCAGTGATGCTCTTAAAGGAAAACGGTACCCCAAAAAGAACTAAGCTTTATTTGTTTCTTTTGACTGTTGTAATAACAAATTTGTAATCCTTTTTGCTTTAACCTGATCCATTTACGAGAAACAAATCACTAAAAGTCATATTTCTGTATCTACTCTGTGATGAGGATAATACGAGGAAAAAATTACAGCTGAGGAACTAAAACGTCTTAAACTTTTTTCGTGCAGACGTGTAATAAGGAAATGTTAGAATGTATAATATTTGGGTGTGTAATACTTTACATTACGACAAAAAATAAGCTAAAAGTATAAATGTTTTACGTTGCAATATTAATTTATTCCTCGTATTATACGCCATCACAGAGTAGGTATGAGTTGTCGGTCAAACGGTCAATCTCGCACAGAAATATGACATTTGTTTATTTATTTTTTGTAAATGGATCACGCTAAAGCAAAAAGGATTACAAATTTGTTATTACAACATTAGAAAGGAACAAATAAAGGTTAGTTATTTTTTGGGTATCGTTCTCCTTTAATGACTATCAGCTAACATATTCACAGAATCACGCACACCACACCCTTTCCCGCCCCACACATACATACACATACATACACGTACACATACACACACACATACACACACACATACACACACACATACACACACACACATACACATACACACACATACATACACACACACATACACACATACACATACTCATACACACATACACATACACACACACACACACACACCACACACACACTACTCAAATATTACTCACACGTACACCACAAACGCGCCGCACACCCCACACATTAACAATTATACCACACCATACACACGCATACACACCACACACATTACCAATCATACCATACCACACCCATACCATACACACACCACACACACACTAATAGTCATACCACGCCCGCACCACATACACCCTTATTTCTATATACTATTCACCAGTTGATACTAGGCTGATATGAGCTAGCTAGAGTTGCCTACATCAGTTAAAATATCACTGCAGTGGTAATTTACCGCTGTCTATTACTACTTATTATGTAGGTCAAAGATAAAGAAAATGAACGAAAAGGCATGTCCGATCAACAAAAAAGTTTACATAAAAAGTATGAAAAAACTAATACTTTTTATTGCTTTCTTAAATTAATCTACTTGAGTTAGTCCCTTTGCTAAATGTTTTTGTAAATGTTTTTTTTTGAATGAAACAGAATCGGCGAGTTGGAAAAAATAGTTGAAAGTTTACAGGAGCAACTTAAAAATTTACCACCACCCGAGACATTCAAGGTATGTGGATTTATTAACTAGTACCCAGTTCCCTGAAAATTCCCGTGATAAATATGCCGGAGGCAGTGAGCTCGATTTATATATTGGAGGGCGATCTCGTGAACTTTTGCACTACCGGTAAGTGACGTCAAGTTTATAATTGTAATACGTCATTTCCAGTCCTTTTGCACAGTTTAGGACGTGCGAGACGGAGCAAAAGGACTGGAAATGACGTATTACAATTATAAACTTGGCGTCACTCGGTAATCCAAAGATCTCCCTCCAGTTATATGAAGTAAGTATCGACCTCACTGTTCTGAGGTTGTTACAGAGATACTTCAGTGCTCCAGACAACATTTGTTCAAAACGTAGTACTTACATGGTATGTAGCGCTGAACCCTAAAAGGGCTCGCGAAACAACTTCAAAATACTGAAATAATGTGAACAAAAGCTGTAATTTTACCTATTTTGTAAAGCGGAAGTAAAACACTTTGTATAAACTGTCTCAGTGATGTGACGTGACTATGTGTTCTGGTTAGAGATTTTTAGAGCAATAGCGTCTTGCGATTCAATGAGTTGTACTTTTTGACGAAAATTTAATGGGAAAAGAACAAAAACTTCCTGTCGTTGGCTCTGGAGGAACTTGGTTGTACTTGAGTTATAATTTGTGACCGGAACTCACATTGACGTCACATCCAACTATCAAATGTTTAAACCGGAAGCTTATATACTATTTGTTTTTATTGTAAAACTAAAATCTAAATCGAAACATTGTTTTGAGATGTGTTTTATTTGGGTCATTTGTAATTTATTCCACTTAGCTAAGTTGTTTTAAGCACTGATGTATCCTTTTAAAATACCTCAAAATTAATGTTGTTTGCAGAGAGAATTGCAGTTTCGGTGGTGCCAAACTCAATTTTGGGATTTGTTGTCACGTTTTCTTCAATTCGATTATCCATGATTTTATGTTTGAATCTTTTAGCCACGCTTACTGGAAATCGGCCAGTCTGCTCGTGCAATAAACCAAGCAATTCAAACTATTCAAACTGATGCTAACGATATACGAAATGAGAGAGGTTCCTTGAATGGCCAACTAAAACGTAAGCTGAAATACATCATTATAATAACTTGTATATTTCAAATAACTGGGTGACAGTTTTTTCATATCTCTACTTGTTTTGATATAGTTTTGTGGACACCCTTTAGCTACTTCATTGTAAAACGGTGCCACTTATTATGTCCCTTTAAGATCCAGCTTTCCTTCACCTCCGTACATTTATTGAATGTCATAAGCTATCGAAATTATAAAATATATATCGAAAAATAGATTCTAGAACTACTTTAAAGGTATTGGCAACAGGTTTTTTCTTTCGCTATGTTGATAGAGGACCCTTGACTGATGTCTGAAATAGTATTAAATTATTCTCCACCCGCGTCTTTCATCGAGAATAACACTCCAAGTTTCGAGAGCTGCCGCCATCTTGGATCGATTTTCAATCTCATTATCTTTCTGGTCAACGTTCTCGTGTGACGTTATTAGTATAGGTAAAGCTGTTGTGTTTATACAGACGCTCCGGGTGAAATTTCAAAATTAGGGCGCTCAGTCTCATGGAGGAAATCCACGAAAACCAGTCCGATGAAGTGTTTCTTTACCAATTTGAACCAGAACCAACAGTTTTACCTACTAATGACGTCAGCTAATATATTTCTGAATAAATTTGAATATCGGATGGTCATCCAAGATGGCGGCCGTTGCCAAACTTTGTAGGCTTTTTTCTTGATGAAGAACGCGCGCAGAAAAAATAAAATACCATATCAGACATTAGTGGAGGGCCTTCTCTCAACGGTAAGGAAAAATCTATTACCAATACCCTTTAAGATCTCTTAAATGCAGCGTTGTGAGACGAGCTGCATGAAAAATGTCACACGCGTTATAGAAGTTTCAGGGACTAAAACAAGTTACCTGTGCCACCAATGGTTATGGACAGCAAATTGACATATTGAAAGACAGTTCATATCATTAAAGTTCTTATAAACCCAAAATGCATTTTTGGTGATTCGGATAGAACATAAAAAGTTAGTTAGCAACTTCTAGATTAGTTTTTGCGTCAAACGTTTACTTTCGATGATATAACGGCTCAAACATGCCAATTTTGCAAAAAAATCGCGCCGCTAAAAAACACGCAAGAGAATGGATCCGAGGAAACCAGCTGGCAGATGAATTGCTATGTTCACTCGAAAATGAATTTGAGTTTGACATATCAGGTTTTTCTTGAAAAAATAAACGATTTTTTATCTGGTTTATTTGAGTTCTAATATTATACTTTTATAGTATATGAAACATGACACCTTCCTCTGACCCAGTCTCCTAGCATGCGTGACCGTTGTATCTCCGAAAGAAAAAGCTCGACGCAAAAACTAATTTAGAAGTTGCTCACTAACTTCTTATGTTCTATCCGAATCACCAATTTTGGGTTTATAAGCACTTTGTAATAACATGGATTCCAGTGCAATTTGGAAAAAACATGCACGAGTGTTTTTCAAAGACTATCAAAATTACACGAGTCCGAAGGACGAGGGCAATTTGAAATTATTGAAAAACTTACTCGTGAGTGCATGTTTTTCCAAATTACACGAGAATCCAATTTATTAATATATGCATAAAAAAATTAAGAGACACGTGCTCATAAATGATAAATGATTTATTCAATTAACAAAATTGACGCGCAGTCGCATGTTGTTTTCAAATCTTGTCAGAATAGAACTGTTTCAACGTTTTTACTATAACATATTTAATTTGCATAAAGACTTCCTTTTTTGATTTTCATAAGGATTTCCTATTTTTGGCACTGGGATTTTCTATAAATTGCATTGCTCTAAACCAATTAGAACGGAGAAATTTTTTCCTATACGGACCTCGGCTCAGTTAAAAAATTATGTCGTTTTCAATTCTTTGTTCGTAGACATAAGAGACAGGATTGCCAAGCTCGAAGACATGAGAAATCAACGACTAGAACACTTGCGAAAAAGAGAGAAAGATACTTACAATGCCGTCATGTGGCTTCGTGAAAATAAACACAAGTTTGAAAAGACTGTCCATGAACCTATTATGCTTCTGGTAGGTACAATGTTACATCATTTATAATTATTGCATGAGCTACGACAATTTGCGGTAGCAATAGTAAAAAGAAACTATCAGTGAGATTAGTTTAAAGTAACTAAGCAGATGTTTTTAACTTGACCTGGTTGTAGTCCTTAAGCAATGTAACACATATCCGAAATTACACTACCATTTCGGAAAGTTTTAATAAACAAACATACAAACACCGCACGCACGCACGCACCACACACACCACACACACACACACACACACACACACACACACACACACACACACACACACACACACACACACACACACACACA
>JAOBAZ010131105.1:0-11052 GCA_026546875.1 Pteroeides caledonicum | reverse complement strand
TCCATATACGGATAAAATGAGCCCACAAGGGGTGTTGACCACACAATCCAGCGGAAAAAGAGGTGAACACACAATCCAGCAAAAATCTCCCATAGCTGAGATTATAGGATGCTCCCTGCTCGCTCGCTGGTGCTCGCTTGCTGGTCGCAATAATAAATTGCAGAAGAATACATGTATGTCAACTCCCTGATCAATCATGCCACACCTAAAGCCATGACACTCGAAATACTGGATTCAGCAAGCCAAACTGACCCAGTCATGTAAGGCCTTCGTGTGGTCATCAACACTGATAAATAAATGGCCAGCAGAGGATCTTGACCTCCAGCATAACTCTGCAAGGTACACCTATCGTTCTCATGTCTCGTGCGGTTATGCTTGCACATAAATCACATCAACGCAGTCAAAACAAAACAACTCCTTTAAGAAAAAATGTGGTATCCTGGCATTGTCACAGAAGTAAAGTGCGAGATCGACAGCTGTATCCTTCTCAGGCTACAGGTTCTGCTGTGAAACCTGAACCTTTCCTAATGACTGAGCTACCACCAACACCATGGCATCGTGTCTCGACGGATTTCTATGGTGCGTTTCCATTGGTCAAACACTAACTAGTTACTACTGATGACTACTTACATTACCCTGAAGTAAATCCACTCCATCTCATTTGCAGCATCAGTCCTTCCAAAATTTAGTAGGATATTCGCTACTCATGGTATTTCTGCAGTCGTCAAATCAAATAATGGGGCACCCTTTAACGGTCATTAGTTCGCACAAAATTCTGAGAAAATGTGTTGACAATACAATGGCCCAGATTAACCAAAGCTCGTTCCTAGGTCATTTTTAAATTTTTGGGAAGCCGTAGAATAGCGAGAATCAACCAAATATTCTTTCCAAGTATCAGTTATGTTCTTTATGATTGCCGGTTATTTATTTTATGAGAAATACTCGTGGTGTTTCTGCAACTTGAATTTAAAAATTAATTTTTTAACATTTTTCACACCAACTGTTACAAAAATGGTGTTGTAAACTGGAATTACAGTCACACTTTTTGAAAGTCAACGGTAGCCAAGTTGTATTAACTGTATTGCATTGGCCAAGATTTTGATTGATGGTTTCTCACAAAGTTCTTAAGTTAGCCTAAAGTTTGAGGCTTCACAGACCGCCACTAACGCAGTGTCAATGGTTACGTTCACTTAGAAAAAATCGACGACATAGTGTGCATACCATTTCGTACAGTCACACAATAGTACGACAGAAATAAAAAATTGATTGATGATTTAATTTCTTCCGGAGGAATTTCTTATAGCTCAGAAATTACATAAGTATAAACTTAATTAAATTAGTATAAGTTTTTATGAATTGTCTAGATTTCTAATTTTTGTGAAAACTAACATTACACAGGGGATTGTTTACTTTTGCAAAACTTCCAACTTCACTTTTGCCGCTGCAGATCGAAGTTTTAACTCATTAAGGTACTTTACAATGTCTTGTCGACTAAAATCGGTTTGTTTGTTGTACTCCTTTAACATTGCCTCACACTTGTCCCTTTCTTCTGGATAGACACTATGGCTCTTTATAATATTTTCTATTTTACTCCCTTCAATATTTAACAAACCGGCAAGTTCCCGCCATTTTGTAATTACATCATTGGCCAAATAAGTTATTTCCATCGGAAAGAAAGGGGTGTTGTCCAATACATTCTCTGGAAGACAAGACTCTGAAAATAAAAATAAATTGTTTCAGCTAACATGGTAGCGTGCTATTCCTGCTTACCCGTGTCGTTAATTTGTATTGATTTTAAATTATATCAAATAAAAAACGCCTTAATTCATCTCATCTCGGCTTGTATTGTATTAGCTTTTTCTGGCGATCTTCCCCCTTGGAACACGTTTCTTGTTTGAAGAGACTTGTACATAAAAGTAGATGCTTATACAGCCAAGTTTCAAATCTTGAATTTTGAGGCGCGCGATCGCTTTTGCGCTCTTCCGCTCCCTCAGTATGTTCGTTTAAAAGTGATTTACAGCGCACCTTAACTGTTTAATTGAAAGTTTAAAATAAATATCGTTCAGTTCCGTTCAATGTATTGATCAGTCCTGCCATTTTATTAATGCAAGTCGGAAATGGCCATTATATTATTCTAAGTACTTTTAATTGTTAGACTATAGACGCATTTTAGTAGCATGCACGGTATAGTGCAGGGCCTAAGCGTAGGAGAAATGCGGTTTTTTTGCCAAATTTTCTAATTTTTTTGGGATACGACAGATATTGGATATAAGACAACAAAGAATGTCCCTGGTCGTGCTCTAATTTCAATTGTTTGGTGCAAAGTTTGTGCCGAGTGCATTTGATAATGTTAAATCGGATAACCGTCTTCAAAGAGAAGCTCGTGACGAACTGGGTGTTTACGTTATGGCTGCAAATTCACACGGAACACGATGCGGCAAGATTATTACTCTTCCAAAAACATTTTTTAGTATCAACTGACTTGTTAAAGTTAACCTTGACGACAAAGAATTACCTATTATTATTATTTTAGCTTAGTAGCATTTATACTTTTGGCATTTCAAGTATGGCATTGCATCCAAGTTTATATAATTTTTATCTTATACTATTTTTATTTAATAAGTATCTCATTATTTTATTTGCTCTCCATAAAATATGGTTTCAAATGTAGTTATTCACTTATCCGATGTTTTGTTTACAACAATTTCAGAGTTACTTGAAACAATTGTTTTACTTTGAAAATAAAACTTAAGAAGTTTTAATTGTACAGGGTCACACTATTGAGCTTCAGTAGAACAAGCTTTTGATACAGGTTGTAGTTGACGACAGTCCAACAGGTGCAGCACCACCAGAACTTTGAACTCCATTTTTGGTCAGCCATGTGAAGTCCAAGCTTGCATTGATGACGTACTGCATCAACAAAGAAAGGAAGCTTACAGGTGACCATCTAGAGTCTGGTTCAATCAAAATCGAAATAACTGTTGGAATTTAAAGCCATAGATAAAAACATTTCCGATGTTAACTATTTTGCTTTGAAAAAGTGAACACAATTGTTGGCAAGAACAGTGGGTGAATTGAAAATGGTAGCGTTTTTCAGCAGTTAACCCCTTCGTCACTATGAAAATTCCGAGAAATTGAAGGAATAAAAAGATCTAAAGCTTCAAGTATCAAAAAAACAAAACATGCAATGGACACTCCGAATACAGTTATCATTTTATTAAATAAAATGATAACTGTATTCAGAGTGTCCATTGTTTTGCTCTTTTTAAAATTACTGAATGGCAACCGTAATTTCAAGGATTAACATCTGTTTGGTGCTGGATATAGAGTTATTGGATTGAGCATGATCAGGAACGCCGTGGCTGTATCGCAATCCAGTTTCAGTAGATGGTCAGTTTTCTTCAAACACAACAACATAGTGAGCCTATTGATTAATACAGCAAACTCTATTCGAGGTCTAAGGAAAAGCACAAGAAAGTCTTTAAATTTGCATTATACCAAACGATACACCAGAGTCACAGGGAAGCTTAAAAACTGGTCAGTTTCAATACCGTTCCGTTAACTAGATTGTAAGCGAAGGAATAGAAATACATGTAGTGTGTCCACTAGAAAAAGTTCTAGTTCTTCTGGAGATTCTGATGCACACAATGTCAATCGTGACAAATGAAAATGACAGAGTGATTTACTTAGAATAAATAATAAATAATTATAAATGTTTGTTTCGGCGAGCTCTATCCACCATTCCCTTTCACATTCCTTAGCAAAACTAGAGATTAAAACTTACCAGGGCTTTCTTCTTCAAAATTGGGCTAAAATAAAAACAATTACAGCAAAAAGATTAACGATTAGTAGACCAAGAACTACACACGCACACACACGCACGCAAACACACACACGCGCGCGTGCGCACACACGCACACGCAGACATTTTAAGTCAGAAAAGCATCAAGTGTCTGCAGTAGATTTATAATTTTTCATAATTTTATAATTTTTGACTTAAAAGATTATAAAATACTCCGTATTTGTTTCTCTCATATGGACCGACCACATAGCCATTCGGACGGTAAAGAAAAAATAAAGTGTTGTTTTCAGGAATGTAGACTAAGGTGTGGGGAATAGCCAAAAGTCAAACCATCTCGTAGCAGTACTCATCAGGTTATTAAACATATTTTGATTATTTTAGTTTTACACATTTAATTAGGGACATTTAGTTTTCCTGTAATACAGGGTGTCTCCAGAAAAACGGAACATGCATAAATTAATTTTGTATTCGCTGAAATTATTATTTACAAAAATGTAATTACTATTCACAATAGTTTAATGAATTTGACATATCTGTGCTTCGATGATGTAATGTTTTTTGTACAGTATAAGTTACTACTGAACTACCATCGAATTCCGTTTGTATAGATAATTATTTAGGCAGGTTCCAGGGTTTTTTAGACACCCTGTAAAATGTAGTGAATATATTTGAATTATAATCGGGAATTTAACGTAGAATATTTATAACTTTATAAATCGGCAAAAAATAATGAGACATCTTAAACCCAATATATTGACACATACTAGCCCTAAAACAGTCGAAAATCAGTTTAAACCAATACATTTTTGAGATGGTCTTTACTGACATGTCAAGTTTGATTTGCTAAAATTATTTTTATAATGATTCAAAGAAAATGTAGATTTTCGTTTTTCATATGTGCTGGTACCTTTACGTCTAAATAGATATAGTGAATTAAAATTGTTACCGTTTTGTCAGCATAAGGAAGCTTTTCGCTAAGGAGTCTTTTCTTTTGAAGGAAATCGATGATTGGCTTAAAGTAAAAAAATACAAGGTAAAACGTACGTTTTATTAAAGATGGCAAATTATTACCACACTTCAATATGCGGTTAATACAGAGAGCATAACTTCATAGTTTATTGCCCAAACTAATTCTTGGCTGAAATAAATATTTAAAAATAGCAGTACGCGAATATTGGAACTTAGCTAAGATGTCGCTGTTGTGTAACTGTCAAATGCAGTTGAAACAATAAATAATAACATGAGCTTCATATTTATCTTTTGCTTTAAATTCACTTGACTTGATAAAAGTTTGACAGATCTGAGCATGAAAGAAAATTAACAACGAAAATCATTAAAATTGGCGAATATTTTTAATTCAAAGACGAACGAAGTCTAGCATGGAGATTGGGCGACAGCGAAGACGATCAAAGATTAGCACGTCTGACACAAAGAACTCCAGATCCTTGACTCAGGACTGCCATTAGATGTGACTTTATTTTAAAGGCATTTTTTAGGTTACCGCAGCTACAACAGATGCAAAAGAATTCCTTAGTATAGCAAGCAAAATAGCTTTAAGCAAACCTCGAAGCTGACACGAAAAATATTGCTGGTTATCGATAAGCAAGTGAAATAGAAAGCAGAAATCTTGAGAATACAATAAGAATAACAGGTATAATAATAGAACAATACTAAGTAGTGTTACCGACATATGTATAATTTAAACTAGTTACTTTTCGCCTTACATACAACCACAGTCACAGAATAAGGATCTATACAGGAATTAGTACAGCCAATCTTGTACCAAGAGTCTTGGGAAAAATAAGGAATGGATCATGCCATACCTTTCACAGTCTCTCCTTAAGGATCACAGATTCTAACACGTGTCGTATTTTTGTAAAAAAATAATATACAATTTACTGGCCAGGAATAACCAGTCAGAATAGTTATTACCCAGAGCATGCAGTTTACGGGCTGCCTAACATGGGTAATTTGATTTGCGCAAGGACACAAACTTCAAAGTTTCCGACGTTAGTGGCATTACTGATTTCCCTATACTGAGATGCAGCATCGTATATACATACATCCCTGGTAGCAGTGTTTTGTAATGTACAACCCATTATATTATTGATGACTAATTATGCGTTTATTATATTAAATGCATAATTAGCCATTCTGTTCAATTTATCAGCCCCACTCTTTCCTGCTAAATATCAAATCACTCCCGGCTGTATAAGGACATTGGCATTTATGTTAAAAAGAGATATAGATAACAAATCAAACAGCGTCATTCATGTAACAATTACAGTTAAAACATTTTTAATAACATTAAAAGGTTATATAAATGTCAAGGCCTATTCTAAAGAAATTTCAATACCGCACACTTCAAAGGTGTGATAAATGAAGTCATTTTTAAATGAAATAAATTAAATGACAAATACGGGGTGTACCAAAAAAGTAAACCTTTTTTATCTACTTGACTCCTTGAACACGTCTAATACAAAGTTGAAATTTATTTCAAACTTTGATTTCAATAATTTCAATAACCTCAATTTTAATGCTGCACATTTTTAATTCAATACTGCACAAAGTGTGCAATATTCCACAATAAAATAGGCCCTGATACATTGGTTTTGTTTTAATGTAATTTTAAGGAAATCCTCACCTGCCAATATTTTGAATTTTTGTACACTTCAGCATTTCCAAAAATATACAGGGCACATTTAGCTCTAGAAAGTGCAACACAGATGCGATTTTTCACAGCAAGAAAACCAATCTTCATTTTTTTGTTACTACGAACTAAGGAAAGCAAAATTATGTCGTTTTCTTCACCCTATATCAATTAAAAAATAAGTCAACTTGTTATGATGATAATTTGCTCGCTTTCATTTTCCTTTTTGCTATTTTCGACCTATGAGCATACCGAATGGACTAGTGCCTAAGAAATAGACTAAGCCTGAGAAATAGGGAGTACCCAAGAGGGTACAAAATAATTCGAGGAGTGGGAGCTACAGAGTATATTTTTTTCAACTTTTACGTATCACCAGTATGGGTCACAAAATGTTCACTCAACTCAAATGATTCATAGATTTAATTTTGCCGCGTAGCTTGTCTAAATTTTTTCAGCAAACCGAACCACTCAATAATACTTACCAAATAATATAACATAATCATTGCGCGAATGAATGGAATAGCAAATTATTGACTTGCCTGAAAACTGTCAACAGTCGTGATTTTGATATCTTTTAAAGCAATGTATTTTCCCTCGCTTGTACCACTAGATGCTTTCTCAAATTTTTGTTTCATTTTTGTCACCTAAATAAATAAAAAGTAATTTCTTACACCCGTTACATGCTTTCATGTGTTGAATAATTTGTCCAAGTTGTGTGTATACTATATACTGTTTGTGCGTGTGTACGCCAGTGTTGTTCGTGAAAATGTACGTGCGAGTGTGTGTCCATGTTTGTGGCATTGTCTGTACATATCAGCATGTACGTTCGTTTTTTGCGTTTTTGTTTGTGTTAGATTGTTTATGTGTACCAGTGTGTGCTTTGTGTTTGTGCGTGTGTATGAACTACACGGGCACAGGTTTGCAACTTACCTGTCCACGATATGTGGCAAGTACTGTTATACTTGCAGAAGATGTACCATTGTCTAACAGGTATTTTGTAAACTCAACAATTTTCGTAATTTCATGTGGGTTGTAGTTGCTGCTTGCCCCATACTTATCTTCACTTTCTGTATGATTATAGAAGAACATACTCTTCCCAATGGAATCAGGTGGTTTGTTGTTTTCAGTTTTCTGTTGATAAAACAAAGTTATTTTTTCATATAGTTGCAAATACTTCTTCAAATATAGTATCAGATTATAATTGTAACAGTTCAACATAGGGCCCAAGTTCGAGCTGGAGTGGTTTTGGTTGTTTTGATGCTTTTCTCATTTCAGCCTTCAATCCTAGCCCAGCCTCAGTCCAGTCCAGTCTCAGTCTTAAACGAGTCAAACACTCTCTGCACTTTATAATTTTGATTGTAACTCATCTGGTTTAACTTCTATCATGTAAAACATGTGCTAAGTTGTAGAGGATGTGCCAGAAAGGGCTAGTCATTACAATTTAAATAAATCATAATTATAGTGATTTCATTTTTACATTATCGTGTCCTTTTTACTGAAGACATCAATTAACTCTATTTTAATTACAGGGTGTATATTTTGCACAAATAAGCAAGTTGGGGCACCACTGGTGTAAAATGCAAACAACAGTTTTCCACATTAAAAAATCGAGTTGCGCACTAGGTAAATCTGTGCTACATGTTTTGGAATTGCATGGTTGCTGGATACTGGCAGCGTAAAGTAATGTATTAAACATTAGCTAAGGTTGCCTGGAATGAAGAAATGGAGTTGATGACCACAAGTTAAAGTGTTCCGCCAGTGGCAAATTTGGGAATGCCATTCTAAAAAGGTTTACTTCCTGTGGCATTGATGAAGAAATAAGAAACTTATCTTGACAACACTGAACTACTACTTCAACACAATCTCCCACACACCAAATGTTTTACAGTTATTCAGACATCTAATTGCACGATCGGATGTATTTATATTTTTTTCTATCAATGAAAACCTTGCAAATCTGGATGTTTTACTTGGTGTTAATGTTATTTTTGTTAGGACATAAAATTATAGCGAGTACTCGATATGTTGAAATTTTTCGGAATAATGGTACAAAAATCCGATTGCACATTTCTGATTAATAGAATTCACTGTACTGACTAAAAGAGAACCTGCACCAGTCCAACTTGAAGAATGCGACACCAGTGTATCAGGGAAGAAACTGAAATTGCTAATTAAAAAATATAGGGATGCAATTTGCTAACAGCGACACAGAAGTTGGTCCTACTCGCAAAACCCAGTTCCACATACACACCAAATCCGAGTTACTGTGGCAGTTAAACTTTGTCGAACACTTTTTGCTTCAAGAGGTTGAAGTTAATTAATAACAAATTGAACCATCTTCCCCACTTTGCCCATGTTCCCTGTACCCAAGGCAGATAGCTCTTTATTTTTGTGGGGATGCTCGAGCTCTGAATGACGCCTCTGATTGATTTTCTTGCAACTTTGTTGTGAAGAATGTTTCGGCTCCACCCAGCTCTTGGTGCATATTATAAAAGACTTGCAATTGAATGGTATCGTTGTTGATCCAGGTGATTTCATCATTAGCGAAAGGAATTTCTAGAAACACTGATGATGTTAAAGGACGTTTTGTAGCGATTACAAAAAGCAAGTTTAATAATTAAGTCAAGCAAGGTCTCTAACTGACACTATTTCACTACCAATACACTCATATTGGCTATAAGAATCTAAAGAACTGATTTTGTGATCCGACATGAACTGGTATCACCTAGTGTCACATGCAGACGCGTTATTCCGCTTTCGCGGAGTTCACACTTTGCAAGACGCCCACTTTGCTTTCTCATTGTTTTAGTCCTACCAGCAAGATGAGATACCGCATGTCGCAGTCGAGAATGGGGAAATTTACACACACTTAATCAATCTTGTTTTGCGTCAAAACCCCACAAATTTCTATATGGTAGCGAAAAATAGACCTGTGAAAGATCCGTTACATAATTAGTAAACGTATGGTGAACCAACTTGTTTTTACATCTCTTCTCCATAACGTATTACGCCTGAGGCAGGCCACATAGCTGCGGCAAAACAACCAATTTAATGTCGGGAATATTAGTGGTCGACTATCGTTTATGATAACCATCAATATTGTCGTTCATATTATTACACGTCAGTTGTGCTAGCCATTGTAAAGCCTCTTCTCGCGGCTGCGCCCGCCTTACTGTTTATGAGAACCACGGGACTAGCCTTGGCAAGAAACAGCACTGAATGTTGAAAATCGTTGTTATGATTGTCGTCGACCTTCTTATTCGAGCTGCAGAGATGCAACTTATTGCTGCAAAGCCTGTCAAAACTGGGCTTTTGCCATCATTTCAGACGTTTTCTACATATATGTTGTATTCAAAATCCCTTCTTATAAATCATGGCAGTGATTTTAACAAGTTAATTTTGACTACCAGTTTGCACATGAGATAGAAATCGAATGGAAACAAATTTCAGCGCTGCATTTCTAAGCTAATATACTATTATTATGGAGACGTACCGAACAACTGGCGATATAAATAATGCATTTCTGTCATTACAAAATTGTTTTTTTAATTTTGCAAAATTCTATTTATCACAAAACTGTCTTATTCATTTACTAGTAAGAAAAGAGGCCTGCAATTCTGCTAGAGCACTGGAAATGTTAACAACCTTTTTGAATAGAAATTCCTAGTACTGTCTGAGTTCATAACCAACAACTTATACTATGACAAAAAATTACCAGAAAAAAAAATTGGGTAACTACAGATATGTCAGTGACACTTCGAGAGTATGAACTCGAGTAACGATCTACCTTCGTTTAAATTGTTAGCAAAAAATTACGTATTTCATTAGTGCCTTGTGCCTTCCATTAGGACACATGATAAAACGTTTGCATACAATAACTAAAATATTGTCCTGTATATCATACCTGATTGGTTTTTAGATCCCTGTATATGTTGAGCTTGCGGATTAGGTCTGCAATGTCGGCTCTCATTCTGCATTGGGTTCCAAGTTGCTGGTGATTCAATTTATTGTTTATCAACCTCTCAAACATGGAACAGTCGAGATTCTTATATCTCTTAAGCTCATGACAGTTTACTGGAGGTTTCAATTGTTCTTGGTCACCAAGCATTACCAAATGTTTTAAAGATGACGGAAGAACAGAAATAAGCTGTGCTTCAAGAATTTCCGCGGCTTCTTCCACGATAACTGCACAAGGCTTAATTTTATCTGCAGAAATGCAAAATCTATTATTTATCGTTTATTTACTGATACCAGACGTTGGCTTCGCCCCGTTTAACAACAACGTCTCGGGGACACAAAACACACTGTTTCCCGAGGTTTTAGTAAATAATTGTTTTGTTATATAGCTAAGTGTCAAAGTTGTCAAAGTTTGAATAATTCACTTGTTTTTGTGATTGAAATTGTAGCGCAATAGTTAGCCCACTAGTTTTGTTCGTAAAAAATACTACTGCAAGAAAGACAACTGCTATAAACTGCTTTAAACTACAATAGTAAATCAGTTACTATAGCTATATGACACCAGTATGTGATAAATACACACGCGCACCTACACATACACACACACAAACACACACACACAAACACACAAAAAAAACATATA
>JAOBAZ010131104.1:0-18766 GCA_026546875.1 Pteroeides caledonicum | reverse complement strand
CGCTTCTTCTGTGAGTGAGTACTTGGCGTTCACTCACAGGCATTCAAAGCCCTCAAATGCGTGGCAACGAAAAACTTGAAAGCTTTCCAATCAGCAAAAGTTTGTCGGCTTCAAAACCTGCTGCAGAAAGCGTTTTCAATTGGTGAAATGGGCGGCAAACATTTGGCTTCTACGCCATAGTTTTGTCAGCACAATCCTACCAAGCTGGATCAAAAATTTGCATTGACTCGTACATGTTTTCGTCGAAACTTTCGAATCGATTTTTTAAAAACGTAGCCATTTTCGACGCTACTTGTTTTTTTAAGTGACTTGCCTGCACTCTACTACTCTGGTTCGCTGGGATGTTTTAAAGAATGTCCACCTTTAAGAAATTCTGAATACAAGGTAATCTGGCCGTCGTTATTTGTTACAGGATGAGTTTAGTTTTTTAATTTTTCACAGCAAACTTAACATACAGAAACATGTAGCTACTACAACTGTATATTATTCTGAGGAAATCTGGGATAAGGTAACGCCATGCCATGCGTATGATTAATCGCACGCAATATTGTGTTCATGTGTGTGTGGATGTGTGCGGGTGCGATCGCACGCCTCAAAAGAAAAAGACTGAATGTCAATTATTCTGGTTTGACTTACTCTGCAAGATAAAACCACATTAATCATTCCTTCTTTCTCCTGTCCTTGTTTCCCAGTCAATGGATACCATTCATCAACAGTTTCACCACTGAAAACTTTACTTGATATTTTAACAAGACCCCAAGCAATTTGAGCATCAGCAGAGAAAGCACACTAATACAATAAAGAAGATATGTCAACAGCCATAATAATAATGACTATTTGTAAAGCACATTTGAAGCCAAATTGTCAGAATTTTTAAATTACACATTACTGTAACTTTTATAATAATGTACATTTTTATAACACTTAAAGGATGAGTACTTGTTTTATAATTTGAGATATTTATAATTGAAGTCATAGTCCACCATAAGTACTTGGATTTGATGCCAACTTTGGCTGAGTTAACATTGTAAATCTTCTTTCTGGATGACTGAATTTCAATTTAAAGCTGACACAATGTGGTCATCAAGATCAAAAGACCCTCAATGCCAATATTATTCTTGCATATCATGCAATACATCAGCTGTAAACATCTTTAAATGAAATTCTTAAATAATTTTAAAGAAGTTCCCTTATTTTAGAAAATTCTGTTATATATATAATTAGATACAATACACCCAATATCAATTTACAGCTGTGACTTATAAATCATTACTATATTCAGTATAATGACATAGTGTAATTTTAATAAGATTCTCTAAAACTGAAAAAAAATAATACAAAAACGACATACTAATCTAGAATCATTTTGACATTAATAATGACCACATGTCGCTGACAGTAAATTTACTGATCAAAATGCTTGTCCATTGGAATGGGTGTCAAGTTGATATCACAATGTACTGTACATATAAAAACTGGCTAATTAAGTAAATTCTAACCTCATCAAATATTTCTACATAAATTGTGTTGGTACTCTCCATTATAGGACTAGAAAATATTAAAAGAAATATTAATGGTTTACAATAGTAATAATGTGCATGAATTTGCATTGCTGGTCATTTCTTGCATGTAAAGCTAAATCAATTAAAGTTGTCACAAACAATAGTCAAATGTACAATATGTTTAGTAAAAAAATATGTGTGAAATTATTCTTTCAATCAGTTTCAACACATTAAAATTATATTGGTATTCCTACAAAGATAAAGATGTGATAAACTTGTTTAAAACAATGAAATTGATGCCCCCATCATTTGTTTCATGCCCATGTTGTACAATTGCCGATGACAACCTTACATGTAACTGAAATAGCTGTAAAAAAAAAAATCTTTTCACCCATGGGCCATGGTTACCAGCCACTTAACAGATTTTACACTGGCTAATGCCAGATATTATTTACTTGCCCTGGGAAAACCCCCAGCAGAATGGGTAAATTTAACTGATATTCCATCACTCTGTTTAATGGGATAGATAGTTTAATGCATTTGAAAATTTGCAGCCACGAAAAAAATCTTGGCTGAATTGCATTCAGTTTACAAATATCACAAATAAATTAGTAAATTTACATCTAATGCTTGACAATGTTACTTGAACCCCTCATAGACCACCCAGTATTTTTCTCTTTCTAATACTAGATGATTATACTCATCAATGGGGAAAATCTAGGCTACAGTGACCTAATAAAAAATGCATTTGTTACCCGCTCTGTAACCAGGACGAGTTCTGGAATACATATTCAAGTTTGAAAAACATTGCAGTTCTTGTCCTAGAACAAGTTCTGGATGTGACTGGAACATTGAGCTACTGTTGTGAGCAATAACAACATAAACCCTATCTAAGTCTATCCTAATTGAACCCATTGATAACAGCTGAAGGGTTTCACTTGACAATAAAATCTGTTAGGCAGCTGGTTGTTAACATAACATACCTGTATTTCAATCAATGGATTAATACATTTTGTGCTACAACATACCATGTGACTGTCTTATTCCACCGTGGATTAATTGATCCATTACTTGCTGTTGGTGTCTCAAACACATGATGGCCAACTCTTATTCGACAATATGGATCCATCCTTGTCAGACCATAATTCTTGGCTAATTTGGCCTGGAAGATATTTTACAGAAATTAGAAAGTTTGATGTTGTCAGCCAGAATCAGTAGAAGTACCTCAGTATTTTTACTTTTGAAGAACTTTGTAAAAACATCATTCTCTCCATGTTTTCTGCTGCCAAAGCTTGTATCACCCTCACAGCCATATGACTAATAACAGTGGCATAACTATGGTAATCTAGGGCAAGCAACAAAATTGGCAGCCCTCCACAGTCCAGGTAATCACATGAACACTTACCACAACTCAAGATCATTATTTATTATATAATAACCTTAAGAATTCAAGCCATTTCATTGGTGGAAAGCCATGATCTACTAGAGGACAGATGCACAACATGATGTCACAAACTTTGTTTTGCTCTTTTTATTATATAAAACAAATAGATTACATTTTGCCGTTGTCAGTTCAGTTATAGATAGAGTATGACGTGGTATGTGGTAAAAACAAAAAGTGACCACTCGCCTAGGCAGCTTGTGGCCACTTTTTATGTTCTTACCACATATCACGTCATACTGTGTATCTATAACTGAACTGACAATGGCAAAATGTAATCTATTTGTTAATAAGACACACTGGTTTGACTTACTGGTACTTTTGACCAAAAAGTCCAAGAAAATTATTTTGACCAAAATGTTTTGAATCGTTTAGCAATGTTAGTACAGATCTAATATAAATTGTCCTTATTTGGTCAGGACATACAGTATCCTGGATAACTTGCTAATAATACAGAGTGTAAATGAGCATGATACTAAATTTTGAATGGTACCCATGCTAAAAATGGCCATGACATGTTTTGGTTAACTCACTAATGATACCCAAACTAATAATTTAGTCATGACAATACTTTGAATCTCAGACTGACATTCAAACCCTGACCTTGAACAATTACTAACCATACTGAGCATATGACAAAACTCTCTTGGCTGTAAGAAGATTCTTACCAAATGAAGGAAATTAATGACAACCATCAATATGTTTGGCATTGAGATTAACTCTTTAGCGACTGCAATGTTTTTCTTTTGTTTAATATTGTTTTTGTATTGTTTTAGCTTTATTCTCTTTATTTTTCTTTTGTTCTGATTAGGGTCAGATCGACTCTGTATGTAGGTAAAGAGTTAACTGATACATACCAGTACCAAATTTTAGTTCCTCACAAGGGGGTACTGGTACTATGGTTCGACAAAGGCCACTAAGACAACTGCCGGATTTTCATCCATAATACTTTGAAAACAAAACATCGTATGTCTAACATTCTTTCAAATATTTGCCACCCCCAGGAGGTGGCCCCGAGAGCAACTTGCCACCCCTAGCTATGCTACAGACTAATTAGATTTGTGACCTTAATAGTTAAGAAAGTAAATTGGCAACAAGCTGTTTTGTTGTGTGTAAACAATACTGATAATATATGGTGAAAAGTTACTTGTGAGTTAAATATCCTAAACTGAAAATCTCAATACAAAACATTGTGTCTTAGATTCAGCTTTAAGGGCCACATGCACCTTCTTCAAATAACATGTCCCAATGCCAACCACCCACCAAACCAGCCACCAGTGTGGCTGTAAGGGTAAAATATATATTTTATTTTATAACTAAGAATATTATACATGTTTTGTATAAATGGTACATACTCTATACAGTAGCTGTACCGTACGTCTAAGACCAACTCACAAAATGCTTTTTATTACATTTCATCAATTCATATTATTTCAATACCTGTGCTACCGTGACACTTAGTCTTTTGACAGTTTGCATCGGGACATTTTGTTGATAAAAGGCATGATCTTGCTGAGGATGTTGTTGGTATTGGCCATGATTTGGATGTGATCTGTTTTCATCAATTTGAAGAAATCCTTCGGGTAGATCACCTGTTAAAACACGTGATCTGTAACCACCAGATTGGGCTGCAATCAAATCAATTAAAAGCTCTTAGACACATTTTTAAGTATCTTACAGTACAGTATACAGTGAAAAATTCCCAGGACTTGTTTTGGTAAGATGTTATGACTATTTTCAAGATATTTAATGCTAAAGTTGCTTTCTATATTAGCCTAACTCATTTGTGGGGGTGGGCTTTGCCCTTCAGTGGAGAAACTATCTAGTGTCAGTCTTCATAAGTAGTATAAACTAGTCATGACAAGGAAAACAATCTGAATTTTGGCAGACTAGCCACAACATAAACTGATAAAAGACAGGAATAGTACAAATCAATAAAATTATAATAACAACACAATGTTTTATCGCTAACTACTTCCTTTGATAATACACCATGATACTGATGTTATTATACTATAATCATCCATAAGTGATGTCATTTAAAAATGTTGTAACGTCATCTTTTTAATTTGAAATATTTTCATTCTACAATTATAGTTAAAATTACGTGACAATCGAATACAATGATTGTTGTGCTCTCCAAGCACAATTGGATTTATATCACTGTAAATTATTTCACGTTAACAGTATATGGTAACCCTAGCTATAACCTAAACGAACTGACGTCATCCATTTTTGTTTATTAACACGGCAAAACAATTGAAAGTGTTGCAGAAACCACGATTATTAAACTGAAATAGCACGTTATATTTAAATTAATTCGTATTTAACAAAGTTGATAACATTATAAAAGATCTCCTTATTATAACTCATGCTTTGGAACTTTATCTTTAGTTAAAATGTTTACCGAAAAGTTTCTGTCTCTCACCTGCTGTCGATGAAGGATTTGATGTCGCCATTTTGATATAAAAGCGGTGAGTTGACGAGCCTTGGCGAAAATAGGCCGAGCAGTGTACGAGGCAGGCTGTCGGAGGCTAATCGGTACTGTTGGCTTGTTTATTGTATGACCGAATTATATACCAATAATAATTAGGTCAATTATAAGATAGACAAAGTAATATTCGACAACACCGCTCATTGTATCGCTCTTTAGTAACGAACATAAATTGGTAAGTAATCAGATAGTAATCTTGAATCACTGTGCGGTAACTTTGTTGACTTGAATGTACTGTAATTATAATACAACCATATTCCAGGGCATATTGGTAATATATGTACATGCATAACCTATTTATAAGTAGTAACGGATATTAAAAAGCACACGAGGATATTAAGAGCATTTAGTTTCATATCGCAAGTTTTTATCAACGGAATTTAGAAACGTGTTTTTCACTTGTTGATGTTGAAACAGAGGCAGAGCACGTGGTTTGTGCATAGACATAGCCATAAATTAATTACCTAATCTATGGTTTTTGTATGGATCATTTTTGCCACGTCAAATCAGTAAGGAAACGAATTAAACAAACACCCCTGTATATAGCAATAAAAATATAACAGTATTTCACGTGAGTGATTTTCTTTGCTGCTAAAGTATAATACAGTGAGTATCTAAATAAAATAAAAGATATTTCATTATTTGGTGAAGGTAGCAGCGTAGTGTCTGGCGGTGAGGAAATAATAAGCAAAGATGGGCTTGGTAGTAAAAGGAATACAGTAGGATGGTGTAATGTGTTGTGTATTACTGGAAGATAAAGTGTCACTGCTGAGTGAGATGCTTGCATGACTGTAGGTACAATAAAAATCTTTTCTACTCAGATCATGCAGTCAAGTACAAGGAATTTGGATGTAAACATCACTCAACTGTGCATTTATGGCATATGAAAAAGAAATTGTTTTTGTGTTTTGTTTTTAACATTTTATTTCATTTCAGACTTGGTATGGCAGAGAAAAAAGTGATTCTTGTAACTGGAGGTAGCGGATTAGTTGGGCAGGGAGTGAAAAAGATTGCTGAAACTGAAGAGAAAAAACCTAACGAACAATGGGTATTTTTGACTTCGAAAGATGGTGATTTAAGGTAGATGGTGGTAATCATATAGATTAGTGAACAAAAATATAAATTATATCTGGAATGGGATCTTATATAAAAGTAATTAGAAATGCTAATTTTCTGAACAAATTCAAAATATTTTAAATATTTATGCAAAGTGATTGAGCCATAACAATTGAATCACAAGTGAAGTAAAATATTGTTTTTTTCAGAGATCAACAAGAAACTAAAGCAATATTTGAAAAATACAAGCCAACCCATGTTATCCACCTTGCAGCCATGGTTGGAGGATTGTTCAAGAATCTTAAATATAACTTAGACTTTTTGGTAAGTTGCCAAAGCAACACAAACATATTACAAAATATCCTTAATTATTCTTTTACTTTTTATTACATATGTCCCACATTTTTGTAGTTGGAATGAATTCATTTACAGTTTTTTCTTTCAATTTTAGCGTAACAATATTCTGATCAACGACAATGTTTTAAATTGTTGTTTTGAGTACAAGGTAAAACTTATAACTTGCCTTTCTGTACAGACAACCATTCTCTATTGTTGTACTTTATGCATCAATGCCTCTCATTTAGTTTATTTTTTAATTTTAGGTTAAGAAATGTGTCTCATGCTTATCAACATGTATATTTCCTGACAAAACAACCTACCCTATTGATGAGACTATGGTCCATAATGGTCCACCACATCACTCAAATTTTGGGTATTCTTTTGCCAAACGTTTAATTGATGTGCAAAATAGGTACAGTATATTTTCCTGCATCAGCAGCCTTGGTGTCATTTTTTGACCATTTCAATTCTACTCTTCTCACCTCACCTGTTAATTATGAAATTGCCTCATTTTCCAGTGTAGTAGAAACAGCTAAAAAATAATTTCTCCCCAGGTCATAGATAATAGAAAGGGGAATGGGTTGGCAACTTCAGCTAGCTTGACAAAATCGTAAACTATTACTTATGGTAATTTGTACATATATTATATACTACATATATATATATATATGCATAATTACCATAGCAAGTTGCGCAGTCTTTGTTTACCCTTTTGTCAAGATACCAGTAATTGAAGTTGCCAATCCATTCCCCTTCCTATTATCTATGCTCATTCTGTAGTATGACTGTCTGCTTTATTGGGCAAAGCGTTAAATATCACAGATCATTTAGGATTGTTTTGTCTTTAACCCTTTCATCACCAGAGCTACTCCCCTGACAAGTAAAATCATCTGGCGTTAGACAGAGGAAAATACTAAAGTGGCCGGTTTCGGCCGGTGTAGTAGAGAAAGGGTTAATTAGTTTAAGTTTTTCTGTAACTTTTATAAGTATTTGTTTTAATTTTTTTAGAGCCTACCATGAGCAACATGGCTGTAATTTTACAAGTGTTATACCAACCAATGTGTTTGGACCTCATGATAACTTTAACTTAGAAGATAGTCATGTTATTCCTGGTCTGCTCAATAAAATCTATCATGCAAAAGGTATGGTTTAATTAAATTATAAAAGATATCACATAAGTAGCTATACTAAAAATTATTTTAACCCATGTTCAACAGTGCCCACCACAAACAGTTACTTGACAGATTTTACCCCTTGCTGACAATGGGTTCGGTCATTTATTTATATAAATTACACCACCCATTTTATATTCCATAATGTCTTACTCAGTCACACAAAGTAATCACTATGTCACATCTCTCAACTATCATCTTTGTAACAACATATTACAGGTATACTTTTTACTACACTAAAATAACTGAACTTTCAGCACATCACACACAGACTAACAATCCTCATCTTATCCACTAAGAGTAAACTTGCATTTAATTTCATTTATGGTAATTTAATTCAATATGTACTTGTATGGTACAAAGAAGTTACCAGGATAACAGGACCTTTTATTGAACTATTGGTATGCAACTTTTTTTGTAGAAGAGGGTAAACCATTTGTAGTTTGGGGTACAGGCAAGGCCAGGCGACAGTTCATTTATTCTTTAGTAAGTTCACTCTTTTAATATACAACCAGATATCTTATTGCTGCTGACCTACTATACTGTAACTTCCTTTGCACATTGGAAACAACCTGTTAATTGTTTGTTGTTATTAAATATCATCACTTGAAAATTTTAAATTTCGCACAAAATAAAAGCACAAATCTGTTAAAAATTTTTTAGGATCTTGGCCGATTGATTATTTGGGTTTTGCGTGAGTACACAGAGCCTTCTCCAATTATCTTATCCGTTGGTGAAGAAGATGAAGTATCTATCAAGGAAGCTGTGGAAATGATTGTTGAGGCAATGAACTACAAAGGAGAAATTACTGTATCTTTTTCTGTTTAAGTTAATAGCCATAGTTATAACTGCTCAAGCGTTTCGTGTATGGCATAAATTTGGTGTTAAATGTAAACCTCTTACAATTAAAGCTCTTGCTTTAACAACAGAAATCAGCTATTGTGCCTATATATCTTTGATAAAATAATAAGTGGTCAACCCTAGCCATGCAAAGGCAAATCATTATACTGTAGTAACTTTCTGGTACAACAAAATCTTGGGCATACAGTAGGTCTCCCAGCTAAGAAATTAAAATTTTGTGCCCCCCCTCAATTCGGACTTTGAGAACACATCCATAACTTTTTCATGTAATCATAATTTCATTAAGTCACACATTAACTTCTCAAGATCCCTGACATCCCCCAAGTGGCCAAAATATTTATCTTGGTTGCAAATTATGCTTAATGGATGCTAAAGCCTAGGGTTGACACAATGGTAACCTTAACAGTAAATATTAGTATGATACTTCAAAATCTGATGGTCAGTACAAAAAGACAGCCAGTAATGCCAAACTGAGAAAATATAGACCAGACTTCAAGTTTACTGACATAAAGGAAGGTACAGTATTTTTATGTAACTAAGGCATCCTTCCAAAAAGCACAATTTTTTTTCCATAAGGACCCAATCACTTTGTGTTGTGAACACTTGGCTAGATCAAGTTCTGGTGCAGTGTTAAATGGTATGACCAAACTTAGAGTAGAAAACCTATTTGAGATGTTCAATAATCAATGTTTCTCCATAAGTTGTAATAAGACTTTGCATTCTCTGATGCCCTGAAGTACCGTACTGTAAAAATAAATATTCTGGTAACAAAGCTTCTGGGAGAACATATGTAAATGCTATTTTATGTATTTTTTTTAGCTCTGAAAGAAACCTGCCAGTGGTTTGAAGACAACTATGAAGCTGCAAGGAAATAGAATGTAGTAATTTATGATGCATCAATTGTTGAACAGTTACATGTAATTTATATAGATTAGAAGCTTGTAATTATGACTAATTGTGCAATTGTGAACTTTGTAACAATGCACATGACATCAGCTTTACATGTCACTGTGCAAAAACTTTACAGTACTGACTAATATGGTACCTGAAATCATTGGGTAAGAATAAGTGATTACTGTATTTGGTAAAAGATACTGTAAAATACTTTTTCAAATTAAACATTGGTAGCTAGTACATTGCATTTACCAAAATTTTATTGTGGAATTCCAGCACATTCAATCACATTCTTGCGAATTTAGAACCATGGTATCCTGTTTTGTTTCAGTGGAGTAAATGATCCCACAACAGAGTTTGATTGCTTAACTCTCGTCTACATATTAATATGACCAATCCTAAATAACTAGTGAGCAAATGTCTTGATAAATTGTATTAATTGAATCACAATGGCATTACAAGTAAGCAAGCTTCATGTTTCCATTGCACAGCAAATGTATTTTTTTAAATACTCATTTGTGGATCAAAAACAAATACTCTTCACATTTTTTGGTACATAGATGGTAGACTTCAGTATTATCAAGCATATCCCTGTTGTATTATAGTATATACATGTAATATCAGACAACAACTGGTCAACATTATAGCTACTTCCTACTTATCTTCCACTTTCTCATAAATCTCTTTTGACTCGTCTTCATTTTTCCCATTCTCTGAATTTTCCACCTCAGGATCTTTCTTGGCATCTGCAGCATTTGGTACCCATAATCCAGAATCAATACAACGTTTCAAATGGTATCGAGCTTCTTCTTCTGGTAAATTACCTAGAACCCTTTGTAACATAGGGATGTCCTTTTTCTCAAAACATTCTTGTACCTCCTAAAATATTTGAAAATGCCAGTATATTTAGTTTGATTCTACCATGTAAACTATGGAACCAGCCACCAAGATTTTACCCTAGATAACACCAGTGCATAGTCTAAAAATTTTCTAGATTAGTATTCTCTATCAAAAGGATTTTTTACATGAATTTAAAAAGAAAACAAAGGATTTTTTACATGAATTTCACAAGCCATTTACAACATTTGCGTTCGTGCTATATCGGTTATACAATATACATTGGATATACATGTTTGTATTACCAATACAGCATGGTTGCTCATGTTGTAAATAGTACATATAAACTTGGTATAATAATTGTTGCATAGAAAATTCAAAGTTTAAAGAAAAGACATTCTTTTTGTCGCAAGCCAAAGTCTTTAAGTGGCTGTATTATTTTTCAGTCGCATTTTTTATGAATAGTAGAAACATAATTTTAAAATCCTCAAAAACCTCATTAATACTCACTTCTGGTAATGATTCAAAAACTTCAACAGGATCCAGACCTCCAGGACCAAGTCTCTGTTCTCTTTCCAATCGTTCTTCCTGAAGAACAAGACAATTTTTATGTTATAAAAAGTGATTGTTTTATGAAGAAGAAATAATGAACCTCACAATACTAATGTTTGTTGGTGATATCAGTTTTTTTCTATTCTTGAAATTACTGTAATATAACTTTCTGTTCTAAGGTTACCTCTTCAGCTTCTTGCTTGGCTTTTGCAATTCTCACTTTTGCACGTTCTTCAACACGTTTAATGAAGGAATTCAACTCATCCTCAAAGGCTTGAATATAATCTGTGAAATCACTCTTGGCTTTGGCCATTCTGTAATTAAAATATAAGAAGAGAAAGGTTTAGCATAATTAACTCCTTAACAAATGCAGTTGGTGTGGTAATATACTGGTAGTAAACTTAAGCACAGGATATTTTATATTTGATGCAGCCTACCTAGAAAAAAATACAGCAACAGTTTGAGGTGGACTGGCATCCAAAGTCTTACTGAGTTCAAGCAGATATTGCATAATGATTGTTTGATGGGCAACTCTCTTCATTAGAGCATGTTTCTATAAGTAAAAAATGAAATTCTTTAGTGTGTAACAAACAGCCACCTTGTCTATGTGTCTGTCTATTTGTCTTTTTCTTTTGTCTGTCTGTGCCTGCCAATGTCAGTCAATTTATTGATCAAGGTGTTATCTCTTACATCTTCCACTTCCAAATTAACACACCATAATGTGAGATAATTTGCTGTGTCTTCACAAACAAGATGAATATTTTCCAATAAATACTCTTTACAATCGTGATACTCATGAAGCATCCCAAATTTCTTGATTTCATTTTCATATTTATCCATGAATTGTTGCTAAAACAATATATTAATTATATATTAGTTAGATTTAATTAGTTAACCCATTAACAGCAAACGGTTTTCATCTGACAAGTAAAATTGACTAGCG
This sequence comes from Pteroeides caledonicum, assembly GCA_026546875.1. Lineage (NCBI taxonomy): Eukaryota > Metazoa > Cnidaria > Anthozoa > Scleralcyonacea > Pennatulidae > Pteroeides > Pteroeides caledonicum. The sequence continues at coordinate 6,675 of JAOBAZ010131104.1, read as the reverse complement.
TCAAACAGAGATTAAATAACTGGCATCACCATCAACATGTTAAATACAATTACCAGTTGCACTGGTAAATCATTCAAGAATAATCATCACCATGAAGCAGTTTTTAAATCTGATAAAGTTAGTCCATAATCTACATCAACTCTCAGTTTAAACATTATTGATTTTCAAAATTTCCCAGTTTTCTTTAAATTTAAACCAATTGCAGTGTACCTTGAAAACACTCCTGCTTGTTTTAAATGGTACAAAAAATATTGTAGGTCTTCAAAATCAATTGTTGTTCACTAAACTTACCGAACGTTTCCATTTCTCATCCTCTGATAATTGTTCTTCCTTCTTTTCTTTTGGTTTATTAATAATCTGTTTAAAACACCATAAACAACTACATCTAAATAAGTTATGTGCTATTAAATTATATCAAAGCAAAATAAAACAACATACGGTTTTGCTGAAGCCTTCTTTACTTAATGTGTCAACATTCCAAGGTTGTAACTGTAATAAAAATACACAGGAGTTGTGAGGAAGGATAAGAATGTAGGTTGTACCTGATGTTATGAATTTTGATGTTATGGTTTGGACATTGATATTTTGAAAACATTTTATGCCAGTAGGGAATGCCACTGGCTTTCCTACACCTGTACTTCCCAAATTTTTCAAGACCAAATATGATACTTTACATAGAGTATTGGCCACAAGAAACTCCTGCTGAGCTTTTCTGTTCAGTGTAAACTACCTAATCAGGTTTGGCTGATTTAAATGAAATAAAACATGAAACAAGAACAGGAAGTCAAAGTTAATTAGATTACTTTAAATTACCTTTTCTTTTTTGGTCAGTTCCAATTCCTTTTCTTTAAAATGTTTTTCCTTTAAAAAAATTGAGTGATGTAAAAAAGATGCACCGGTACTAGGATAGTAATCATTTTGTCATGCAATAATATATTATATGCAATATTACATGTATATAAGAATCAATGCAATATTATCATATGCAATATAATATTGCATGATATAATATTGCATATAATATCTAATTTTAGACCATTTTGTCAGGTAATAATATTATATTATATGCAAAATTAATACTGCAGTGCATGGCATCATGCAATATCATATGCTATATAATATTGCATGATATAATATTGCATATATCATCCAATTTTATATCTTTTTATCATGGAATAATATACCAATATACTATTCAGTGACAGGCTTTGTTGTGTGCAACACACATTACAGCCCACTAATAAGAAAAGAAAAGAAGTCTTGGGTTATAAAATAACTGATTTGTCTATCTTTGTGGATGTACCTCTACATCTAGTAAGTTCTTACAGCTTTATACTATAATCAATGTTTTAATATTATACCTGATCTTCAATTTCTTTTATTTGCTTTTTACACGCTTCAATTGCTTTTTGATCACCTAATAATTCAAGTTGTTTCAACTGTTCTTGTAATTCATGTAATTTGTTTGTTGCACTATAATATCAGACATTGTATAGGTAAGAAAATTTGTTAAGAGTAACAAGGGTAAAACATCAACAAAATGCAGGGAGAGGAACGAGAAGAGCAGAAAATAAAAAAGGATGGAATCAAGAAACCAGTTTATAGGTGGGTAATTGTACCCATCATCACCCATAAAATTATTGAGTACTTTGGTACCTCACTTGATATAAAATGAAAACAGAACATCAGTGATCAGACAAACAATACCTGACAAGATGCAGACAAATGTATTACATCAACAGTCATGTGTATCAACACATTTTGTCTATAATATTTTCATCTTCCCAAAACCATTCAAGGACATTTGACTGATTATCACAGGGACAAGGCAGTTGAGAGCAAACATTTGACAAAACATCAATACATTTTACTGAAATAGTAGGCAAAGTTGGATAGCCACACATGTAAAAATCTCACAAGCTTTTTTTAGCTGTTAACGGCTGACCAACTTGAACATGTATGAGCTGACCAACTTGAATATGATTGTTAACAGACCTGTTCATAACTGATGAAACAGTACTGTTCCAATCTGATGAACAAACAGTGAAAAACAACATTGTTCATTCCTGTTATAAGCGCAAAAAAACAGCACTGTTAAATGAACAACATTGTTCATACATGATAATATTTAGGCATGAACTAACAATGTTGAACAGGGTTGATACATCAACTATGAACATGATAGTTCCAACGGGTATGTTTTTGAATATAACATCCATGAACAACACTGTTGCTTCAACATGCCTGTTGTAGCATGTTGAAACATGCTAGAACAGTGTTGTGGTTTTAACAAGTCATGTTCCCTCATGTTAATGGTGCTGTTACAGACATCTTGAGTCAACACTCAACAGTACTGTTAAAAGCTGTAAGATTTTTACATGTATACATACAGGTTATCTTAATTTACTCTTCAGATGTAATATTACAACTGTCACTTGACATGTAAACAAGATATTGCTAAACGTTATGAAACAATTTTATAGTAATTCCTTATGAAATAAACTCAGTTTGTTTTCGAATATCTCCAATATATATAATATACAAGTTGGAATATTTATATTATATTTTACACTATTGAACTAAATATCACCTTTTAAATTCACTTTCAACCTTATCCCGCTCTTTTTTCATTTCTTCCATTCGTTCCACTCTGGCTTGATGACGCCAACGAAACAAACTTGGTGTGTCAATATTTGGATGTGTTTCATCTTCATCATCGCTGACCTGTTAAAACAGTTTAAACAACCATTTATTAGTCAGACGACACTGACAGCAACACCTTGCATTTCTATACCTGACCACAACAAAACCAATTTGAAATTGGCGATAAAAACATTCTGATTTCACGGCCAAAAATAACAAATAACTTACCTCAATATTATCCCATGCGCTGTAATCAACCATACCTAATTTTCAATCCGTTTTGCTGTTTAATTTGTGTAAAGTATACTTCAAAATTTGCAATTTCTTCGTCCTTTGCCAAGAAAGTGAAAGTTTCAATGATCCCTTAAATTCGGGGTCACCCTAAAAAATCTTTTATTGCCCCCCGAATCCCATGGGATCCTTTCAAGTACTCTGACCGTAAAAACCAGGGAGAGGAATGATTATAAAAGAAAGGAGTGGAACCGATTGCAAAAAAGCTTTACTAAAACGACATTTAATCGTGATTTATAACATATTTTAATTCAGTTTGAAATTGGACGAGACCGAAAGGATAGCTTTGACCCCCGCAATTACATCACTGTTACCTTGTCAAATAAGAAACCTTACAATTTGTTTCAAATTTTCTCCGTTAGTGGTTTCGTTTTCAAGTTGCTTTTAGACAAAGTAAAGTTATGCTCTATTGCATTACAGAAGCGGCGGAGCATAAAAATTCGGGGGGGACACAACTCTTGGCATACAGAGCTTCGTCTGGAGGTCTGGGACTGCATGCACGCTACATTAATGGGGGGTAGGACATTGTACAAAATGATTGGAGAAGCCAGCCCGCTAGGTTCGCCGCTACTGGCCCACTAGTAATCACTAACAAATATGTTTTTCTTTCACTGTAATTCCAATTACAATCCTACAATGAACAAGGAAATAGCGACCATTAAAACGAGGCTGTCGAGGTCATATTAAAGTAGTTCTACAATCTAATTTTCCCCTTTACATTCGTCAAAATCTTTTGCCAGATAAAAAAAAAGGTAGATTTAAAACAACTGAGGTAGCACTCGAGAAAACTATGGGTGTGTTAATACACTGTTGATAAAGAATTTGAAATTTTTTATTGTCTTAAAACAATGGTTAAAGAATTGTTGATCACAGTTATGTCAAAAAAAAACGCCTATGGAAAAATATAGTTCGGGTCAAACATCACTTAAGGTTAGAGTTGAGTCCATTTAGAAGTTGATGTGGGTAAAAACAACAAAATATCGAATGTAAACCACTATTTACCGAGATATGCAAACAAATTCTATATAGGACTATTTCAAGATGAAGTTAACTCAGTTCTGTGCATCAGTTTTTCTCATCTTTTCCCATCCCACATTTTCTCATCTTTTCCTGAATAGAAACTTTCGTTTCCATTCATTTAAAAAGATAGTAAATCCGAACAGTGCAAGATATCCAGTAAATATATACCTTACATTTACATTGTACTCATTACTCCATTCTTAAAAATTAACTTAAACATTTTACAATGATAATTTCAGGGTTATAAGACAATCAAGACTTATGTGGCTAACAAGGGTTCGACGAGTTCACCAGAATTTCTTTTTTGACAAACTGTACAACGACAGAAAAAACAACTTGGAAAACGCTTGACAACAAAACACAAAAGTTTCACAGTTTGCGAGAAGACCGCCAGCAAAACCAACAGAACAAAAACAAATGGTAAAAAAGACACGAGAACAACTTGGAACCAAGAAAACGTTTTTATAATCTTATTGATTAGTTCAAATGGAACCATTCCTTCGGAAAGATATGCCGAGTAAGGAACACTTGTTAAGGCCAAGCAAACCAAACAGAACAGTGAGAACATTTCGACTTTATTCGCCTTAGGCGACTCAAATGGGAGCATGATGGCATGAAATGAAAGAATGACGATGCAGATAAAAAGCAAAGCTAGAGAACGCAAAAACTGGTTCTTAATCATGACACTGGCTAAAATAAGGAGGATAATTCGACCAATAAAAACACTTTCCCAGTAAATAGTTCCACGTGACATGGAATCAGGCAGTCGATACGAGCCCGTGAGCAGTGCGGTCACAGCGTTGTGAGCATGCGTATCATGTAGGCGTTTATGACGCAGTGTTTGCCGAGTTACGAGCCAGTAACAGAGGACTGGCAATGGAAAGAAACAGGCCAAAATAAAATGAGCGACAGATATCTTTTTACCGAAGAGTTTATAAGAACCAAAGAAGAGAACGAGGACGAAAGGGATAATATGAATAACCAGGACTATCCCGATAAGTACCTGCCACCACGTATAACATGAGACATTACAGTTAAGGAACAAACAACTAACACCATTCACCGTAGTACATTGAAGTAACAAAATACTCTTTTCTGCTATTATCGCATAACCTAATAAAACGGTTTTCATAAAAGCAGATACGTAAACGCCAGGTTTGGGACCAGCTCGCCTCAAACATACACCAATTACATAATGACAAACATAGATGAAAGGAATGGCTAAGAGTACAGAACAAACGCCAAGGCTTCGAAAAAAAACTTTCGAAACAGGATTCAATCCGGGAAATGGACAAGCAAATCCTTCTTTGTCGACGCGCATTTCGAAATTAAATATTCCTAAAACGAACTGACTGACGTGGGTATGCCACACGTCAACAGGAGCCCGTACGATCAAGATGTCAGCGGCTTGGTAATAAAAAAATATGATACGTTCAAAAGCCACATTAAGTGCTTCATTCGGGTCAGGTGTGTTCTGTTCACGTGTAAGATTGTTGTTTAAAAACCACGTGAATTTCTTCCACAACATCATGACGCAATCAGGTTGGCCAATCAGGTACAAGCTAAATGCAAAAACAAACAACACGGCCACAGGCCAAAACCAAAAATCGTTGCATTTCTCAGATTTTCTGCAGGATGGTGAGAAGAGAGTTTCCGAAAAGCCACGGTTGCATTCGCCACATAAAGTTCCACCTCGTTTTGAGCCACACGTGTTATACGGGAAACAGCTGGTAGCATGTCGACCGCGAGGTTGGCAACAGTACCCCAATGGGCAACTATAAAACTTTACCATCGGTTCATTGTCTGCATCTTTCACCCTCAAACCCCAAAAATTCGCTAAAGATTCCAGTCTACCATTACATTTTGCTCCACGAGGACACAAAAAACAACGAACATGTTGATGGATCCCTTGTCTTGTATAAATACCACGGTTTTCACTGTAAGTACCCATTTCGCAAAACCGACACTGAAAACTTACTATACCTTGTTGTGTTCCGCCCCTGCCAGACTGTAGCCTATTTATTCTGGAGTTCTTTGGACAGAGAATAGCCGTACGATTGTCCGTTATATCCATTTGTGTTTCCGCAATTTCCATTATAATGACTTTTGAAATGTTCGGCTGAAAATCAAAATCAAAGCTAGTGTTGGAAACAAGAATGTGCCCAGTTCCACTGCTAGACAAACCTACTTCCCCATGGTAAGACAAACGGCGGACACCATATGAGCGAGTGTAAGTTCGCTGTTTGACGCTACAATCTTGAATAATGATGTCACCCGGATGATTTGCACCTCTGATACTGCCAGGCGCAAATGACGAAGCAGTCGAACCTCCAAAATTATCTTGGAGCGTGCAATTTTTAAGATGCGTTTTACCTGCACCAGTGAAATACATCGCACCAGATTGGAAACCGGCGTTATTTGCAAACATCGTGTCCGAAATGCAACAGTTCAAGTTTGAAATACGAATGGCTCCAACACCATTTTCTGCATGATTTCCGCTGAAGTTCGACGATTGAATATTTATATTCCCAGACAGTTTCTCCGCAAAAATGAAAACAGCGGCAGTGCCACGAGATTCCATTGAATTGTTTTGAAATTCGCTCTTCTCGATCGTCAGACTAAATTGTAAGGAACTAGTTATGATCGAGATCCCACATGAGGCGTACTCACACACAGCATTCCAGCATTTATTAGAATTCACCTTAACATCTTTTACGAGAA
>JAOBAZ010130993.1:0-11052 GCA_026546875.1 Pteroeides caledonicum | reverse complement strand
AGAAACCACCGCATATAATAAAGAAATTACCGGATAAAGTGATAACTAACCACTTAAGACAGTCATGGCGTTCCATAAAAACAGGTTAAAAAACCTTAAATGAGTGCCTGTACGACCGAGTCCAATAGCACGAACGTTGAAATTGTTTCATACAAAGTATTTATGAAGCGATTAAGGATTTGAATCATTTTAAACTGCCTACACAAAAGGATTTTTTATTTTCTTAAACAAAATAAAGTTAAAAACTGTAATGTAGCTTATTTTAAAAATTTTTTAAACTGTCTTTGTTACCGAGACTAGTGTGACCGTCAAATATTATTCTTTAATGAGTAGTTGTTTAAAATGTATAGGTTGGTATTATACTAATTTTAATTAGTATAATATCTAGATCTTAAAAGATCTAGATCATTGCAATGATGACGCAAGCTGTGTATTAGGTTTGGTGGAACTGCAATCAAAGGTTTTAAACGGAACGGACTTCCGGCCCGCTTTATCGATTTTTTTAAAAGTTCGTTCGTGTTTATCCCAGGTCTTTAACGGAATTAGAATCCTAGAAGTTGTTTTGCAAAATTGAGAACGATTTTTATTCTATTTTTTTTATACAACCTGTATTCTTCTGTTACAACCTGTTTCAACCAATTGATGCTTGTAAAGTGGAGCCCTTAACGGAGGCGTTAAATGCTCCATTTCGTTCTCAGAGGGTAGAGTACTACTATTAATATTCCACCCTCAGTGTTTGAGAACCGTTTCGATGCAGTATTCACATATGCTACACGTAAACTTGCCATAAGATGTGACAATGTGAATGTGCGCATGTATCGTATTTCTCATGTAATGAGAACTAATTAAACGGTATTTACTTTATCACACACCTTTTTACCTTTGGGTTTCTTAGAAACAATTGTTAAAACCACAAAAACAAACACTTGCTGTTGTTAACGGTGCCCTTTCACTGATCTCATCGTACACTGGATAGAGCTTCCTCGCCTATCGAAAGTAAAGCCAGAGCATAGTTACTGAAGTACATGGTTTGGAAACTCGGTTAAAATTCAATAGAACTCATTATTTATGTTGGGAAATGTTTATGCAATTTTAGGGTCCTTCCTCGTCACATGACTATTGTATTTTGAGGTTATTAACCAATAACAGTGCTTAAAATTTCTATTGTTCAATCTTACGGGTGAATGATTGGGTCGAATCATTCCTATTGGTTGTTTGGCCACGAAAACAATGTGCATGTGATGAGGAAGGACCCTAAACTTGCATAAACCTGGACAATAACATAGATAATGAGTTCCATTGAATTTTGATTAAGTTTCCAAACCATGTTCTCCAACAACTGTGGCCAGAGTTAATGAACTTCCAGGGACCAAATTCAAAAGAATCGATACATCACGTGAACCCTTAGAAACTAGGTTCCTTTCGGTAACCATGTGTTTTAATGATTAGAGCTTCCGTTTTTATTAGGTTCTAGGTAAATTTTCGTGCTGTGAACTGATAAGGACACCCATTAGGTTGTCGTTTCCTTCTTATTGGTCCCGAAAGTTCATTAACTCTGGCTTCACTTTCGATAGGTGCTCTCGCTAGGAAGTTCTCTTCCAGTGCACTAAGGAATCACTGGTATCCTATAAGGTGGGCTTTTTACTCCTAATATTTATACGTTTTTAATTATCCACTACAAGTAAATATTAGTATTGGTATTCTTCTAGATTGTACTCAATCTTTTTACTATTGATCAATTTGATTAAACTTCATATATTACGTACCCAGATTCATGGTTTTACCCGAATTTTTTTAGTGAACACAGATCAATGTAGGTATTTAGGACCTGTTAACGCTGTATTTTTCCTGTTATCCAGGATGCTTTCAATGCTCTTAACTGTTTATACAATGGTACTAAAAAATGGAAGATGATCGAGTACAAATATGAAGACATGATTTATAAGGCGTGGGAACCTGGGAACGAAATTGGTGGTTTTTCTATGATTAATGTCAGTTCAGTTGATCTTTTCAAATACCCAAAAATTGTTGACGTTCCTTGGTCGTTCGTTGAAGTAAATCCTGGAGATTGTTTGTTTCTGCCTAAAAGTAAGATATTTTATATACTTAAAGTCACGCTCTTTCTTCTGGTGTTTTAAATTCCTTGTCTTCTTTTTGAGATAAGATAAGATTTCATTTAAAGATGGTAATAAACCTGATTAGCCAAAGCTAATCTTACCCACGTGGTTCTATGAAATAAATACATCAGCTATTATATGTTACTGTTAATACTATTATAAAGAACAAATACGTAAATAGTAAAGAATTAGGTGAAAAGCTAATGAAAAACTAATTTAAATCTATTAATAAATGTTTTGATAAAATAGCTTCTCAAAATTTTTAACCTATATACCTCGTAAATTATATGTTTTATTTAAAGCATTGTGCATTCATGGCCAAAAGTTTAGGACCACCCTTCAAAATTGTGATTTAGATGACAGCTCGCATATTTCCTTCTTAATAAACTGATGAAATTGGCATATTACCGTATTTGAATATTATAAGTAACAATATATTTCTACACACAAAACAAAACTGTTTAATAGACAATTTTCAGAAACGTCAATATTTTGTTGGTCTTCCCCTGGCCTTAAGTACAGCTTCCAAACGATTTGGCACGCTCTCTAACAGACTTCGGCAGTACTCAGGTGATAATTCATGTACCCACACCTCTTTGATTGCTTTCTCCACTTCCATAATACTAGTTGGATGTTTTACAGGGACATTGTCCCTTAGAAGTGTCCATAAATTCTCGATGGGGTTGAGATCAGGACTGTTTCCAGGCCAGTCTAAAACCTGAATTTTTTTCGATTTTAAGAACTGGGTAACAATCTTAGAGAGGTAACTTGGTGCACCATCGTGCATAAATATCGTGAATTTGTGAACATCCGTGTGTAGTTCCAACTTGTCTTTTAGCAAATCGACACATTTTTGACCATTCATGATGGTTCCTGGTGCTAGAAAAAACAGTCCAGCAGTTCCGTTTACTGATATTCCACCCCAGATCATGATTCTCGGGGGATATTTCATAGTCTGTGTGGTGTACCGTTCATCGAATTGCTTTCCAGCCGGTCTACGAACATAGCGCTTACGTGTAGTGAACTGTTTTACTGTAGATTCTTCCGAAAAAAAGAACCCGTTCCCACTGCTGAATCGACCATTTCGCGTGTTTCTTGGCAAAGGCCAAACGCTTAACTTTCATAGCGAAAGTTAACCTGGCTGTTTTTGCAGGTTTATAAGCTTTTAAACCAAAATTGTCGACCAAACGCTGACTTACGGTTCTGCGGCTCTCGTCCGTACCTTTTGCACGCAGTAATGACCGGATTTTTCTTGCGGAACTTATTGGAAAGCGAACCGCTGTCCTTCTAATTAGGTGGTCGTCCCTTGACGTGCTTTTTCGTGGCCGACCAGACCTTTTGGCATCTGAATATGTCCCTGACTTACGAAATTTTACGACTGCATTGGGAGCTCCATTTTTGCTACAGCCTACTCCTTGACTAATTGGTCGTTCAGAATATCCTTCAGAAGAGCCACGATTTGAGAACGACGAACATCAGAAAGTGATGATTTTTTACCCATTTTCGTTGGTTTCCAGAAGCTATCAAGCAAGCACAAATCAGGCACAGGATGGTGTTTACTAGCTTATGGCAAGCAAAAATTGATCGCAATTAGACCGGAACACGAATGATGCAATCAACTAGATTTCGGATGTATTATAATCAACCTTATTTCTGATGCAATAAATGGTTGCAGGAGTTAAAGTGCGTATTTTTGCATGGTGGTCCTAAACTTTTGGCCAGGAGTGTATAATACTGGTCCCTGGTAGCGAAGTCCCTCTCTGGTTAAGTTTAGTCTAATGTTGGTACTTCTATTTCTCTATAAAGCATACAGTGGTACACAAGCCGTCTAGACGTTTCAGGCTTCATACTTCCGACGGATTGTTAATGGAGAACTGTGGGAAGATGCTATTTTTTAAGTCTCGAATTTTGTCCACTTTTTCTTTCGAAAAGTGTTAAAGATCGTTTTTTGCTCTAAATGCGGTAGCATTGCGGCGCAGATTCTGTATGTCTGCGGCATGTCTAATTTGTGATGTAGTATACGAGATCAAAATTTTAGGGAATTGATGATAACTTACATGTATTTTATTCGTTCTGTTCAATCGCTTTTGCAAATTCCAGCAAGAAAGTAACATTGACACTCTATCGAATAATTCAGCATTACACTGCGTAATTTAAACATGTACGAGGTATATGACGTCATGAATTGATGATTTCGCAACTTAAACTTGAGCGGCCAAACATACGACTCAAAATCAAATAGAAACAATTTTTCAATTGGAAAGTGAAAACAAACTATCCATATCAGAAGTCTTAACAATAAGTCGAATCAATATTAGATCACAATTCTCAATTAGGACTTTGTATTTATGTCTACCAGTGATAAAGTATCGCGCTTTTAAATAAACTAAAATGCTTTTTAAAATGTTGACATGGCTTGACCCTGGTCTTCGTCCGGTTACTGTCCAAATGGCAGATCGTGAACTAGTGAATGAATGCAAACGATGTTACTGTCTTTATTAAATTTGTATGTATACTAAGTGTATTTTGTTGATGTACACAAAGTATTAGGCTAACGCATCACATGGGACAATTGTTGCCTTTTAGGGTCATAACTCAAAGTCGTGGTTTGGTTATAAGCATATTGGTTGGCTACTCTAGCTCGGAATATTTTTTTCTTTCCAATTTCCGTTTGATCCACGTCAGATCCCGCCGTGGAACATGATTGGAATATTAAAACTATTTTGAAATTGTTTATTTTGTATTCTGTTTTGTAGGTTATTATCATCAAGTTGATTCATTTGGGAGCCAGAATTTGGCTGTGGCGATTCTATTTTCACGTTGGGACAATCTTCTTCAATATAACAACAGTGGATGTGGTTCTCATTCCCAAGACTATGTTCCACTCTCTGCTCTTGATGTTGACTGGAAATATCCAGGTCATGGTAACATGACTATGGGTTGTATGGATCTTCGTGTATTAAAGTAAGTTTTGTTTACTAAAGTTTCAATTATTGGTGCATAGACTCCTTAGATTAATTCTTAACTTCTTTCGGCTACATTCTGTGGGCACGTATTTTGTATATACTGGATGTGTGTTTTTAAAAATATCTAGTGATTTACTATAAATGCTGCAGTCCCGTTGGCCAATTTACTATGGACTCTTGGTGATAACACATTGTGCCGAAACCAAACAAATATTGAAAACATATTCAAAATTCATATTTAACACCACTTTTGGCTCCTCATGCAGCACAACATTCAAAATTGTGCAAATGTAGATATATCACCGGCGACCACTGGAACGTTTGGAAAGGTATGAAAGGTATATACAAGCGATTACATTAGTAGACGTATTTATAAATATAGAAATGACTATTAATGTAATTGCTTATGTCGTTTGCCAGCTAGAAGGGGAATGGGACGTCTTTTCCTGTGCTTTGTGTTCCACATCAAAGGAGCTGGTGTAATCGCTAACTCTTTTCTCGATCGGTCAATATTTTGGAAAGATATAAAATGAAAAAGCGAAGCTCACTCGATTACGACAATCTGACAATTTTGTCATGCTATACAAATATTTCCCTGTTCAAGAGCCGTAAAAGCAATGAATTTCCAAAGAAATTATTAATACTAGTAATACAGTTTTGCAGTAATCCCTTGCCCCTTCTTAACCCTATATTGACCACCGTAACACTTTAGTATTTTACTCTGTCTAACGCCAGACGATTTTACTTGTCAGTGGAGAAAGTGCCCGGTTAATAGAGGGTTAATAACCTATCTAGTATGTCTGATTAATAACCTATCTGCTATGTCTGATTAACTCTATATTGACCACCGTAACACTTTAGTATTTTACTCTGTCTAACGCCAGACGATTTTACTTGTCAGTGGAGAAAGTGCACGGTTAATAGATGTCTGATTAATTGCATATTATAGACTATGTACAATTGATATTATTTTGCGGACTTGCTTTTAAATATCTGCTTAATATAATTGTGTAATAATAAGCTTAAAAGCTAAAAAGAGTCGTAAGCGTCAATCACAGAATAAATATTCTGCGCAAAAAATCAAAATTTTTTGTCTAGTTAACGGAATTTTAAATTATGAGGTAACTTTAAAATTTTATTGCTTAACGGGTTTTGGCACAATTTCACCTTGGTATTGTTACGACGGCAGGATGGATGGACTTGTTATTGTAAATCTGAACTAAGAACGTGTGAACCAGCTTGAAAGTACTCATTTGTGTCTAACCAAGTTTAAGTAATTCCACTTAAACACGTCAAATTGATCGGACATGTGTATGGGGGCTCGTTCTGGTCAAAATACAGTATTTAATATTTTATAAATCCAGAATTATTATTATTCATTCGTTGAAATAATTTTGTGTGTCCACAATATGTTTTACCTTTTATGGGATTTATTTTTTACCATTCTAAATTATTTATAGCTACCCTGGAAATAATTTTGTCTGTTCTTTGAATTATTTTTATTACTACTGCAATTTATTTTTGTTCGTTTTTACGGTTCACTTTGTATTTGTTTATTTGAATCACTAATAAATTTATGTATTATAACAATTAATTTTGGCACTACCACACGAATTATTTTTGGCACTACTACGAATTAATTTTGGCTTTACTACGAATTAATTTTGGCACTACAACCAATTAATTTTGGCACTACGACGAATTAATTTTGGCACTACCACGAATTAATTTTGGCACTACCACGAATTATTGATTTCTTGATCCTCCTCGGTCGTCAGGTCAGAACACATGTCACGTGAGCCGCGTGCGTGCCATATGTAAAACATTGCAGCGGATACAGAAAGAAATATTTCCCAACAAGTAAAATCGGTCGCCGAGGCCGCAATAGCCAGCATAAAGCAACTGACATCGTAATTAGAACGATCAAGTCCTCCAACATCTTCAACATCGCCCGTTTTGACATCGCCTTTAAGATCTGTTTCGGCATCGTCTGCCACTGTGTCACGGATCCAGCCTGCTGAATATCAGTTGACCGAACTTCGAAGGCGGTTTCCGACAACTTCCAGGAATGCGAGTGGAGCAAGCAGAAGTCCAATTACTGGGAGGTATAATAGTGGATCTCGCAGTTCCTCCCATCCGTACTCACGGACAAATCAAAGTTCTAGGCGTGTTTGTCGACCAACAAACGCTATTGTCGCCAAAGATGTTGTTATTTTGAATTCGGATAGCAGCAAAATACCAATTAAGCCTGAGAAGGTCGACCTTGAACAGAGTGGGAGAATTATATCTGGATTCGATATTGACCGCCGATGGGATGCAAATACCCGTGAGCAAAGATTATCATTTACTGGTATTATTATTTACTGGTGAGCTTGCAGGGATAGCATTCGAAATAATTAAAAACTGTTATGGAACGTTGGTTAGACCAAACATACCAGCAGGTAAACAAATTTGATGGGAAACTTCTTCTAAAATCTATTGCACCAACTGGCATTGTGTATATCCCACTGTTGGAAGAAGTACAGTCTAATACAAGTAATGACAATTATAATGATGAACTTCCTTTTGAGAATTTATTTTCAGCAGAAATGGATGCTACTGATAACATTGTTGCCACTATTGACTTAACACAACCTACCATCACAAAATATTTTAATAATGATACAAGTTCCAATATTGTGGAAATAATAATGATAAACCATGCAATTAAGGGAAAATATTTTAATCATGGCTTACGACCATTGCTAGCCAAAAATTACTACTTTGTGGGAGTGATGATAGCAGTTGCCATGCTGCAAAATGGCCAGTTACCTCCTTTTCCTGATGAGGAGATGCTACAAAGACTCATATTTTCGAAAAACCGCCATGATCCTTGTATTTACCAAATTCAGCGTGGTCTCTGAAGAGGGTTTCAATGCACCCACTATGGAAAAAGAGGTTTACCAACAGTTTGTCACTTATGTCAGAGAAGTGGCATCAGGCAGACATATTTGTGGAGAGGTAACCCTGGACTTAAGCCATATTCTGCAATTTGTCATCGGTGCAGCAGAAGAGCCAGTGCTTGGATTGCTTCCTCCGTTTTTTAAAATTCTATATTTATTCTGACTGACGTCTAGATGCGCCAGTGGAAGTCATATAACAGCCGGGTTTCATCATTTTAATAGCACAATCCAGTGTATCCATTTTAAAGTGCCGATACTCAACAAATGTGTTCAACTGTTTAAGGTTTAAAATGGTGCGATAAGACCCATTTTTTTTGCTACACAAAAATATTGGGGAAATAAAATGTGCTTCCTCATGCCTGGACGGACTAACCACACCTTTTCCCCTTAATTTTTTAATTTTATCTTCAACAATGAGTTCCTCTTTTGTGTTAAAATGGCTAGCTCGTACTCTAGATTCGGATTGTGTTGGCTCAATGTCATGCATGAAGTCAATTTGAGCACTCTTAACAAACTCCAGAATCACTAGGTATGAGGTAAGTTTTCCCCAACGTTTTATAAAATATTTTATTCCACCAGCTTGCTGCGCTGGAGGTGTATAAAAAGTTCTATCAACGCCTGAACGTCCAATAGCAAGAGTTGAACTTACTTCTTTATTGGATTGTATTACTTGGTCGTTGGCCCCTCTTTTTTCCGCTTTGCTGCTTGACTCAGGCCTTGCTCAAAAAATGAGCACGTTTTATCGGTGGTTGTCACGTTGGTACGGCTGAAAGCGACGGTGTTCACTGCTGTTGAACGTGGTGGGTCTGGCCATATGTCTGGGTCCTCTTCCGTTTGAGGAAGATGGCGACGAGCGAGATCTTTTCGTTAGTTTGTTTGTTTCTGTGATGTCTTTTTTGCGCTGACACAATTCTCCGAACAAAGACTCCACAGATTGTATTGCGGTGTTCCGCAACGCCGCAAGATCGGGTAGTAGATCCTTCTTCTTGGCAACCCTTCGTTTTTGATTAGGGTCATGTTGACCATGGCCATGGCAATGCCATCGGTTCAGTGCCGTAATCAATGTTCCGTCACTGTTGTTTTGAATGGCAAGATTCGCAGTGTGAACTATGGCCGATGGGGTTAATGGCGCCTACGAGCGATTGTGGAATTTTTTTATATTTCGCATCCACTTCTCAGTCGAGGTGAAATATTGTTTCGAATTAATTTGTTCGCTCAAGGAGTTCGAAGATTTTCAATATTCGCTGGGCGAAGGTATTTGTTTAATTTGGTTTCCACTTTTTTTTCTGGAAACTTGTCTTTGAGGAGACATGTGACAATACTTGCCTAGTCCCAAGGCGCATGCGCTGTGCTATCTCATGGTATCTCCTAACTCGGTGTCATGTGATAGAATTGTATATTCGTATTTCCACTTCAGAGCTTGCTTTTCCTGGTACAAACTTACTTGGTTTACTTCCGGACATCGCCGTACTATAAAGTATGCTGGTATAAAAATGTTTTGGCTCTTAAAGGACTCTTCGTAATGATATAAATCGCTCGTACTTTTTTGTATTTTGTATTTACCCGAAACTCATGACAGTGAAGTTTTCTCGAGGTAAAGTTCAATAAAGTAAAACTATTATTATATGAATACAATGAATAAATAATGCAAATAACATAAAAGTAAAAGCTATATTCCCGAAGGCCTGCATTCCTTTTGTGAACCCCCGGCTTACGTTTCAGTAATAGAAATACACACAAGGCACAAAACACATCCAATATAAATATTTGTAAATACAATATTATAACTAAATCCTAAAAAAAAATGAAATAAATTTCTACTCGAGCAAAAAAATGTTTACATTTTTATTTTGGGTCTCGTACTCAGAGCTCATTGTTTAGCCGTTCAAGATTAAAATTACTATGACAGTATCTATTGCGAGTGTTTCTTTTATGTCAGCATGTTCTGGCATTTTGGATTCAAGTATCGGGCTGTGTTCGACACACACCTTAATAAATAAAGTCCCTTATTCTGCCTTACTCTCCTCTTTAGTCCTTGCCAGGCTTCTCCCGTTCACTTTTGGTTACAGTATTAGATCATAAAGTATTGCCGACATACCTTGTATTTACTGCTTTCTGGTTCCTTGCGTTGTTGTTTTAATACTCAGCGTGTTTATACCACCGTTTTATGTTGACTTACTGACTTTATATGATAATCTTCTTTGCAATTTCCCAATGAAACGGTTTCTTGTTTCCGTTGATGTTCTTTCCCTTGGCAACTGTCCGTGTCAGTGCCGTTGTCTTTCGACGTTTCGTCCCGCTTTGCTTTGGACGCTGTTTTTGTTTTGTTGTAATTCTTCACGCTAGGAGCATCTTGAAACTTTTTCACTCGTAATGCTTGCACTTTTGCATGTTTCTTTTTTCGCCGTACATTTCGTTTTTAAGAAAGAAAAGTTTTAAACATTTTGTAAATCTTTTATACAAGAATTCCATACTAAACACTAAAAAGTCGTTACTGACAGTTTTTTTCATGATACGTCAATTTCAATTTTTAAAGTTTTCAATTAACCAATCATATTTAACCACTATCAGGGGGGTGCAGCCCTAAAATTTTGTGCAAACACCAGGGTGATATATTAGAGAGGGAAACGCAAACTGAAATTTCTCTCGCCAGGCGGATTACGTCATTCGCATGTAAAGCAAAGACGTCAAGATTAGCAACCTTCCCCTTGTCTGGGGCTCGGGGATAAAAGTCGGGTAAGTATATACAGGTTAAAAATAAGTTAAATGCGGAATAGCGAATCTGGGTTGCTCATAAAACTGCTGATATTATTGAAAAAAACGAGTTTAATGTTGTCACGTATATTTCTGATGTCAGTGGGTAATTGTGGTCACTGTGACGGCGGCTGAAAACTAGTACTAGTAGTAGTACTAGTAAAAATACTGATAGTGCCAGTGCCAACGCCAGTACTAGTAGTAGCAGTAGCAGTAGCAGTAGCAGTAGCAGTAGCAGTAGCAGTAGCAGTAGCAGTAGCAGTAGCAGTAGCA
>JAOBAZ010130882.1:0-11053 GCA_026546875.1 Pteroeides caledonicum | reverse complement strand
ACTGTATATATATATGTGGTGGACTAAATTTGGTGTCCAAATATGGTCTCGCATGAAGTTGTCATATGTCATGTGGTGTCACAATTTATGCGTCCACAGTTTATCTGTTCACCCGTGGCACCATCAGCAGATTGTGCGCTCCACCTGGTAGGAGTGGTACCACCATGGTAGCGGGTGCGTATCCAAGCAAC
This sequence comes from Pteroeides caledonicum, assembly GCA_026546875.1. NCBI lineage: Eukaryota > Metazoa > Cnidaria > Anthozoa > Scleralcyonacea > Pennatulidae > Pteroeides > Pteroeides caledonicum. The sequence goes on along the minus strand of JAOBAZ010130882.1, from coordinate 10,862 downwards.
CATTTCAGCGACGGCATTGGCTGTCTGTAGGACCGCAACGTTTTTTTTTTATCATTTTTGATACCAGAACAAATTTTCTGTTTGAAAATTTTGTCGATTTAAGTCGAGGATCAATCGGTTAATTTATATATATATGTTTGTCAATGTTTGTAACACCAAATAAAACCTGGCAAATCTCATCTATTACTTTATTGCCTGAAGTAAATTGTGTCGGCAGATGGCTTTGTAATATTAAAACGTTTTTGGTTTTCTTGTTGGTTCGTTTACGCCCTATTCATAAATTATGGTTAGTCCCAAACCGAAAGAAGAATGTCAATCTATTAAAAAAACCGCAATAAATTCAAAAGCATAAAAAGCGAAATAAAAAGTCAACACATTTCCGTATATACTTGTCAAATGATATATTATATATTATATAAAGACACTCAGTTCTTATAGAAGTTAGCAAAAAATATTGATAGCGTGTAGTAAATTAGTCAAGTATTGAAATTTAGTATTTTGTGTCATTAAAAATTAATTTAACTGTTAATATTATTAAAATGACGTCACAAATACGAGTTGCGCAGTAGGGCTTGTTTGGAGAAAACAAAAAGTTAGAATCATAGTGACCAGCGACACATTCATCATTGATTCAGTGCTTCCTGAATACAATTTGTCTGTTTTTATAGCCAAATGGAAACGTTTACTAAAGTCTTAACTCAATGGGAGCGCTGATGAAACATTTAACGTTTTGGTCTTTAGGCAAGCTCGCTACTCGTAAGAAAAGGAAGCGAAGAGTTGGCGAGGTACCTAATATTATAGTTCAGTGCTACGATATTTCTGTGCTAATGTTTTTGTTGTTGTTACAGCGTATAGAGTTTAAAGCTTACTCGTTCATATTTTATTGTCAAATTTTGTAATTATAGTGGGCGATTAAATCCCTTTCCTGTGAAGATATTTTTGATAAAAACGTACTGAAAGCAGACCACCAAAATGCCCAAGAATGAACAGAATGTCAGATGGCCGTGTAAGAATTGTACATACGATAATTTCGCATCTGCGAGAAAGTGTACTTTGTGTAATGAATTGAGAGAAGACTGTCGTTCGCCACGCGATTCAAGTGGTTTAAAGGATGACGAAAAATACCAAGCACGTAGCAAAGACAATAAAACCAGCTCTCATGATAGCGAAATAATTTGTCCGACAACGCCAGATAATTCACTTGAGATGTTAGAAGGTCGTTGGTCTTGTGGCTCTTGTACTTATTTGAACTGGGAGAATTCGTTAAAGTGTGTTATGTGTTCAAGTAAAAGAGACAACGATTACAAACTATCGTCAGAAAAGTCTAAAGATAAACAAACGACAAAAAACGAAAGCGTCAGCCTTGGGAGAAATGACAACTTGGCAGATCTAACAATGAATAACAATGAAAGAAACAAGTCAGCTACTAAGAATAGACAAAAATGGACTTGTCAGCAATGTACCTTTGAGAATTGGGCAAAATCTAGAAAATGTACTCTGTGTTATCACCCAAAACCAAAAAGTGATGACTGTGCCATTTTAAAAAAGAATTCCCAGAATGAATTAAATTCAAAGAAAAGTGGACGTCAGCGAGCCAGGACTCCTGCAAGCAAATCCATTGATGTTGCTATACAACCAATCACAACAGAGGATGAAGAGCAATTAATTTATGGCTTAGCAGCAAGTAATATTTCCAGTATTTCACAGCAGTACCAAATAAAGAATAATTTCAGAGAATCTGACTGGATGTGGCTTAGTGCTTGTATAGGTGTTGTTGAAGGTGAACCATCTTCAGTAAAGTCATTTCTGTCCACTGGTGGTAGCCCTACTAGACAGCTAACACCTGATGAAATCTTGGTTCTCAACAGACCAGGTGTTTTTGAAGTTGGTGACACACTTGTCCATCTTGGAATAAGGTTTCATCGAGAAGACTTACTTGCCATTATTCTACCCCCTGAAGTTTCAAGAAAGGCTTTTAAAAGAACACCATGTACTGTTAGTCCAGAATTATCTGCAAGCGTTAGAAAGCAAGCAGCACATGGGTTACGACAGAGAAAAGGAGATTGGCCTTGCTATTTTTTTACAGATTTAGTTACTTTTACTCTTCCTGCTGGTAAGATAATATTCTATTATACTGTATTAATTAAAATTATTATTTTTAAATTATTAAAAATATATATTATCAAGTAGTTACTAAGCTGCAGTAAAGAGTAGAAGGTTCAATACATATTACAAACTTCAAATTCTAGCATTCATTCATATTCCTGTTATACTATTTGTTCATTATGGTCACTCTTTTCATTTGGAGCTCACATACAATCTGTTCTGTATATACTGGCTTTAGAATACCATAGTCATATCCATTATGACTTGTGAATGTGACCATAAAATTACCCATCCCAATAAAACCATGAGTCAGTCTCTTGCTGAAGCTTGAAAAATAGATATCCTTAGTAATTTTAAATAAGACATCCCTAGTAATTTAAACAAGATGATAAGCTTGCAATTTATTGTTTGAATGCAACACATAACTACCTGTAGTTAGATTAATATTGCTCTGGCAAAAAGTCAAGGGATGCCAAGGATGAGATGGGGAGAGATTGTGGGAAAGCCAACATGGGAGAGTGGGGAAATGGGGAAAAGGGTGTGTCTCAGAATGGGCATGGAAATTGAAAGGGGCTGCTGTAGGGGGCCACTAGCCAACATCTGCATACATGGGCAAAGTGCCTGTAAAACAATTGTTTTTGTTTTGTCTTATTGGGCAAAAACTAGTTCCACAGGGGTTAAAAGAAGCAATAGGTATGAGTTCAATTCACCCTTTTATTTTTGGGGTTCTTTCCTGACAGGTAAACAATTGTTAACTTATTGCCAGCTAAGGTTTACCCATTAACCAAATTAAAATATGTTAGGAAGCTGTTTGCAGCTGGCACTGCAGCACACAGTTTAAAGAGATCTCAGATCACTCATTTATTTACCCATTACCAGTGAAGGTTTTCCATCATCTGGTGTTAGCCAGGGTAAGGTTTGTTAAGTGGCTGGCCCCAATACTGCTATAATAATATGTTTCTTCTTTTGGCCACCTCTTATGGAAATGGTAAAATAGGATAGAATTAAAGTAATTATGGTACACACATGAACTCTGATATCTTTGTTAAAGAACTTCAAGAATTTCCTCCGGGTGTTCAGCAATATGCTTTAGATGAAGTTGTGGATCAAGATGCACAACGAGGTAAGTCTTGTGGGGTATAAACATGTAATCTCTGTATTAACTATCGGTATTGAGCTTTTGGGTTACCTTACTGGGGCCGGTTGTTCAAAGGTAGGTTAGCGCTATCCGAGGGTTAAATGTTAATCCACTGTTTTAGTTCAGCATGTTACACACAAAAAAATCCCACCAGCCGCAACAGGATGTATTTGCAAGCCCTGTTCCAGCATGTTTGAGGGTTAAGTTAACCAAGCTTTGAACAACTGGGCCCTGGTGGCCATATTTGCACACCAGAAAGGAGCCTTATCTGCATTTCTGTTTTATCTTGTGTTCCAGCACTCTCTTCACCTAATAAAAGTTTTCCCTGAGTAAGTAAAATCATCTGGTGTTAGCCAGATAGAAAAGATTAGACTAGATTACTGATTTCTTTGTCTTTATTATAGTTCTTGAACTGGAGTCAACTATCAACTGGAGTATGGAAATTACTGACCAACTTGACAGTCGAGTTTATGCCCTTTGGAATAGATCAGCAGGGGATTGTCTACTTGATTCCATATTTCAAGCAACTTGGGGTATTTTTGATCGAGATAATGTCCTAAGAAATGCTTTGTATGTTAGTTTAAGTGAAGGGGCATCAAGGTATGAACTGATTGTTAGGAAATATATTATCTGAGTGCTTCTCAGGACATCAGCACCTAGTATTAAAATTTCGTTTTGAGAAAATCTGGTACGCTTAGATTTTTTGCCTGTCCACTATAACTGTAATTGTTTATACCCTGTGAAATGTGTTCTCCTAAAAACACAATTGGGCAAGGTAACAATAGCTATCAAGTGATGATGAGTGCATGAATTTTAGATGCTGGCATTTTCGCGAAAACGATCTATTATTTTTCCAATAAACTTTTGGATATGCTTTTAAAAATTCAAGGCCTGAAGCAGTTGCAAAATATCCGTCTAGTTTTAAACGTAAATTTACGCGCAAAAATACATGTTACAGTAATTTTGAAATAGTACAAATGTAAAGTGTAAAGATGAAATCTCACGAAGGTGTTATGTTTTTATAAAATGAAACGCGTGAAAGTTGTAAAAGCTTAGGGGTGTTCTGTAATCTACAGTACACTGCAGCCAGGTGTTGCAAATCATTTTCATGAGATTTCAAACTAAACTGAATATTACCCAAATCCTACAGTCTGCATGATTTATTATTACATTATACAACGTAATATTAAATATAATATATAAAATTAAGTTTATATTTAAGAATATATGTGGTAAATTGTGCGCTTCAGTCATCGTTGTTTAATATATTCATTAATTAATTAACGGATGATCGTGAAGTATCGAAACATTGTAATAGAAAGTTTTCAAAATTTTGAAAAACCAATACCTAGATAACGTAAAACTGGAAGTATATTAATAATTTATTTAAGATCATATGCCTTTGATAAAATACAAAGTTCCCCAAATCTTTTATTTTTTTAATAAAAATTCTTGGAAATTTTGACTGTCACCATAATTTAACATTTCAGTCTAACTGGCAACAAAAGAACATCCGTCTTATCTTTAATGAAGTATTAATCGCACTTCTTCATAATTCTGAGTTCCTCTTACATCCCATCAAGCCTTTTGATTTTTCAGAGTGTTACTATATAAAACAGGTAATGACGTTTTGATTGTCGTTAACTGACAGTTAATTGCTACATTTTAGATTTTTCCCACGCTGGAAAGAATGGGAGGAGATGCAAGCAACCACAATGCAGTTCTCACTGGATGAGGACCAGTGGGAGCAGGATTGGACTTCACTTCTTAGTCTTGCCAGTCAACCTGGTACATCATTAGAACAGACACATGTGTTTGCCTTAGCTCATATTGTACGAAGACCCATTATTATTTATGGCGTGAAATTTGTACGCAGTTTCCGTGGTGAAACCTTAGGTCTTGCTCGATTTCAAGGTAGGATGACCTCACCGGCAAAGATATCACCGTTGTACAGCGTCGGTAAACTAAGTGATATTCAAACAAAAAGAGAAATGTTTCAAATGCTTCAAAAATCGCTTGGTGGCGTCAAGTGCTGTGCCGATATCTCATGGCACGGGGGGATAAGAATGAGATGTGCTCACGCTTGACCGCCAACTCACATCAAAATTTTGGTGATAGTTAAAGAGAGTTTTAAAGTTGCACGATCATTTTTCTGGCACTTTTAGAAAACGTGAAAGCAAGCGATATGGAAATGATTGCCAATGGTAACAAAAATAAAAAAGAGATATTTCCAACCATGTTAGTACGTTTAACCAACTCTTGTCAACTTTCTCGTTTGACTGGGACATGAAAGTTGAGAAAAACTCTTTCAAAAGTCCCGGTCAAACGCAACTTTCGTTCACATTTGACGCCAACTTTCATCGACTCTCATTAACTCTCATTCTCTTTTGACCCAGGCTAAATCCTTTCGCTACTACAGTTTTTTCCTTGATGAGTCAAATCTTCCGAGTTAAAATACCATTTTAAAAGTAGTCAAAACGGTCAACAAACATCGATTTCTTTCTTTCTAGGAGTGTATCTTCCATTGCTTTGGGAAAAAAGTTTTTGTTGGAAAAGTCCAATTGTTCTTGGCTACACGCGAGGTCATTTTTCAGCTTTAGTTGCCATGGAGACGGAACTGCACGGTCCCGTGGGAGCTGGGGCTCGTATTGACAACAGTGACGAAGGGCATGTGACGTATTTACCACTGGTTGACCATGAGTGTAAATTATTACCTGTGCATTTCTTGAATGGTGCTGAGGTAAGACGTTGTAAAATAAATCAGAAGTGAGTCATTAAAAAAATCATTCAGCTTTTATTGAATGAACACCATAGAAAACTTGGTAACTTCTAAAATGAATAGTTTACCAGCATTTGTACACACACTAAAAATGTTGATGACTTTTTAATACGGTTTTAGCCAAGTGATTTACAAAAATCATATTACGTGAAGCGAGATTCAAGGGGCGTCGGTGATATAACGGGCGTTGTTCGTATAGCGGTTAGTTCCCTTGTCTTCCACTGTCACCCTCATGGTTCCTGCAGTTACCTTACTTATTAACCCTTTATTGCATAATGTCCACTTTTGGTATTTTACTCTGACTAACGCCAGACGATTTGACTGAAAATTGGGAGACCCTCTATGCAATAAAGGGTTAAAACATCACCTTAGTTTCCCCCTGCTGTTTACACTGGAGCAATGATGGATGGTCTCCTTTGTAAATCTGGGGGCAACAGTTTAGTAAAACTGACATAGCTATCTAATATAAATATAGTGTAATTTATTTTAATTGGGGGTTAGGTCTGTATATAATAATACCCCCTGGCTGCCGTAAGCCATTACTTTTGACTAGGAATGCAAAGTCTCAACTCTATCGTAGCTTTGGTGGTCTTTGGTATTTTATTCATCAGCAAAAAGCTGATCATCGTTTTATATTTCATTTTGTGTTTAACATTAAATCATTTCTTTTTAGATTGGCAGTGAAGAACAATTGCTTCGTGAATGGTTGGATTGTCACATTACCAACACTGGTATATTAGTTGCTGAGCAACGAGCAATTCCGAGACCAGCCTTGGCCAATCAGATGGTAGACGAGTGGCTTGATAGGCATAGAAAAATGACGAAGGAGATGAGAGAAACAAAATAGAAGTCCTCGACCTGCTGTTTAATAAGAATGCATTGTGTGGTGTGTCTGTTTGGAACAGTTTACAAATCCGACGATTTGCATGAATAATTGTTCAAGTTCAAAGCTCTTTTGTGTACATAGCTTAAGTTTGTATATATATCAATATAGATAAGTATATATATTTACAAAATATTAAAGAATTAGTAAAAATCGAAAGCTGCCGTATAATCAAAACGAGCGAATGTAAACCACTAAGCTGAAAGTTAACAGTACACAACTCACTGATCTAAACCTGGGTTTTAGGTATTGGTCAAGTGATAATTATTAAAGAAAACTGGGAATTTATTCTTTCTTTGCTTAAAAAGAAAGAACTTTTTTACAGACTATTTTACTGATTTATTGTATTTCTTTTTCTTTTCGAGATTTTTGACTTGCAATTTCATAACGTCCCCCATCTCGAATTTTCATAGGAGTAGTGTGACGACAATGTGAAATTTAAACGGTGTTGTCATGTGTTGTTTTTCTGCCATCAGTTCCACAAATTATCCTTTTAACAGTCCCACAGAAATTTCTTAATTAAAACTAATTAAAGTTCAAGGTTCAACATCGTGTTGCCATCTTTGAAATGCGAAACACCTCGAAAACAAAGAAAAATACAATAAACCCGAAAAGTAACTGAGTATTTTTTTAGAGTTTTCGTTTGAGATGATAAAAAATACCTAGCCTACGTGCTTTCGTGTTCGTATATTTAAGTTATTCCAACGAGCATGAAAGCCATAATATACGATGTAAATTGGATAACTGTGTTATTGCATTCACAAGCTCTGGTAAGTTTATTGTATTATGTTAAAGGGCCTGTGTCACGGCGTTGATTGGCTAATAATTATTTTGGGACGCGAGACGTAACCGAGTTTTGACCTATTGTAATCAGGATTGCAATCCAGTGTGACCATATATGAAATTTTTTTACCAGATTCGGTCTGATGCACATAAAACCCTTAAATAATTACCACGTTAAAAGCAGGAGGGGGTCTCTATGTGCATCACACCGAATCTGGTAAAGAAATTTGCATATATGGTCACACTGTTGCAATCTGTCATCTCTGCGTTAGCATTATTTGGCAAGCGGCAAATAGCTCTAGTTTTTCTTGAAATTACACTCTGATCATTTACAAATGCCTACAGTCGCTTCGACATCGCAAGTATGGCGATCATTGTTATTATAATGATAAATGCTCTGTGAATGCCGTATTGGTGTTGTAAACATAGATCCGTTCAAATTTTTCCATGTTTGTTTGGCTTTTCTTGTACAATCGTGGGAACAAAATAGGCCTTCCACTGCGTGAATTTTTGTCAGCCGCGCTTTGACGATTCTGATCGATTGACTATGTAATAATGATCAAAGAACATTTGAGAGAGCCAGGGTAAAAAATGATAAAGTTATAAGTGTGAGGTTCCAAAAATTCAAATAAAAACTGTAACAGTACAACTCACCAGTAATATTGTCTGACCACCAACTATTTAAACTCGCGCATATCTTGGATGCGCAGTAAACAGGTGACACCGCCCCTTTAAGTGCCTATATCACTTGTAGGATCTTTACGGTTTGAAAAAAACAGCTCAAAAAGTTACTTAACAACTTATAGAACACTTTTTGATTTACTCTTATATTTTCAGAGGTACTGGCGTCTAAACATTCTTGGGGGACTGGGACTCGGAAATGTAGCCGTTCATACAATTATGTGTAATTTTGCCTTTAATCCCGTGCTCTAGGCATTATTAGAGACCTAGGTCAGTTTTGGGATTCGTATCTCAAAATTTCGCGGATTGTAAAAAGCTAAATACGAAACTGAAATTCAATACTATATTCCCGAGTACCAGTCCCCTAAGCACAACGGAATTTTTTCAAAAATGCCATGTTTATCAGCCTGTATCTCGGGAAATATAAAAGTGTTCTATAAGCAATTAAGTAACTTTTTGAACTCTTTTTAATACCGTAAAGATCCTACAAGTGATATAGGCACTTTAAGTAAAACTGAAAAGACTGATTTATAGAGCAAATGTAATACCTAAAACAACTATGGCTTATTATTCGCACATTTTGAATTTTGAAGATGGGCTCGAAACAATGCCATTTTAACGAAGTTTCTGAGTTTCTCACATTAAAATAAAGAATTCATCAACACTGAAAACAGCTCCTGCAAGTAGCATGCAGTTGAGGGCGCATGCTCATAGCCAACTCTCTTAGGATCATTTCGTTTATCTAAGTTCACTCCGTTGGCGTTGCGTATGATATTTGTTCTACCATCCTTTTGTGGATCGGCCGGTTTTATGAAAACTTGTCTAACAAAAGAAAACGATATAAGCTAGAAATACAGATATTTATAAACGGCCACATCTTTTATCTATATAATGCACACGACTTCACAGTAGACAACACATGCAAAAATCTCAGTTTTTAGCTGTTAGCAACTTCAACATGGCTACGCTGAGCAGGTTGAAAAACACTGACTGTTGATTTATTAATTTACCTGTTCTAGTAGTTGAAACGTGGAACAGTGCTGTTGTTTTAACAGTCACGTTCTGTCATGCTAACAACGTTACAGACATGTTGATTCAATAGATGTTACAAGCTGTGAGACTTTCACCTATGTAGTTTGTAAATAACCATATACTATACCATTGTTGTGGTGCCACTGAACGAACGCGACCTGTTCATTTTTGGCGGTGCTATGACTGGTTGGACTTTTTCTGGAATGAAGTTGGTTCCTTTGGTTAAACCACTGGGACACCATGCCCTGAAATAAGAAAATAAACACTGCTGTTGTTTTTAATAGTCATGTTCTGTCATCTTAACAATAACGTACTACAAAACTAGGAGATTTTTACATGTGCGGTATATACAAGATCAATTTCCCACTGGTGGTCTCATATACATATCTATGTTTCCAAAGTGGAGAATGCCCAATACAGACTATTAGTATTAACCAAACACGAGTTGCGTACAGGAAAATATTTTGCTTGAAGTCTTTTGAATACTGTAATCAAAGAACCGAAAGGAAAACATTTTTCGTACGGAGCGAGATTATATGATGTAAATGAGTTTTTGCGAGTCCATACGATTAAGTACGGACAAGCACGTTAACCGGTTAGCGTTCAAATACGCGAGGCCAGACTCGAAAAACAATAATTATTTCAAAAGAACCGGAATATCTCAAGAGCGATACTAAAGTCTCCAAACAAATTTTGTAATATATTGAAAGACCCAATCAAATTGGGCGGCAACATTTCTTTTGCGAGTAAAATCGTCGAGAGTTAAAATATTAATTCAAAACATTGCTTCAAGGCTACGGGAATAATGACAAAGCAAACATGGCTAATCAGTATTGACAAGTGAACAGAGGTGCGTTTAAGATTATCAAGAATCAAGTGACGGAAAACATAGAAGTGAAATATATGAAACCAACGAACTAAAACACGTAATTGATGTATGTAGCTACACATATATAATTGTAGCTCTAACCTTTGAGTCAAACTTGGGCTAGGAGGACGCCTTTTTGTCGTTCCTTTCTTCCTTAAGAAATCTTGATAAGCCTTTTCGTTCTCATGTTGTTTCTCCATCTCCGCTTCAACTTCATATTTCGTTTTCACCAACTCTTCTTTTTTCTTGATTTTCATCTCTTCTTTTATTTGTTCGTCTTTTATTTGTTTCCTGGAAGTATCAAAAACCCACTTTGACCAAAATATTCAATAAAAATAATATTCACGGCAGTAAAACAGCACAATACAAAGCCACTATTAGACAGAGCTAGGGGTGCATTTATAGGGATGTGTCCCCCCTGTAGACTCAGGTCGCTTGAAGTGCAAAGCAGGTGCAACAAATTTAAAGCAGCACCATTCACAACAGCATCACAACGTATATACGTATGTATATATATATATATATATATAGATAGATAAACAAGAGACCAAATCGGTTTGCTCGGCGGACCTACCATGTGAATTATATAAAC
>JAOBAZ010130771.1:0-11053 GCA_026546875.1 Pteroeides caledonicum | reverse complement strand
CTAAAGAAATGAATAATGATAATGATTTGAAATTTGCATAGCATGACTAACCTTGCAGGCTGGCTACGCCAGTGGCAATAACTACGTTTACATGACCGGAGGTATTTCTTTAGGCAAAACTTGGTCAGTTTTTGATAGGTTTAATGATAAAACTTTGGTCTAACTAGAATCAGTGGTTGATGAATATAGCCCGCAGTGGAAGAGTGCAGTGTCCAACCACAAAGTATATTGTTATTTATAATAATATCAACCTCGTACCCGAGGCATTTTCCTGCCTTGGAATGAAGGTCGGAGAAAATGGGTCTGGCATTGGCTAGGCACTTGACACCCTAAATATCTAGGTGTTTTAAAATTATATTCGTTTTCGTAGTAGTTGTTTACCAGAATAATTAAAGAGGCCCGTTTAACCTGGCCGTACAAATATAGTTTAATTTGTCGTTATTTATTTTATGCACTGGCGGATTTAGACGTAAGTCAAAATAAGTTACACGGCTGGCCGGTGGAAATTTATCTTTTTAATAGTGGTTAACAGTTTTAAAGAATATGAATTCTACCAATGGGATCGTTTATTCAGCTCTTTTGAATTTCTAATGCAAACTGGCTAATTCATTCATAATTCAAAAGCCTTGTTTGCAAATTACCCATTTCGATATTTACACATACTTTTGAGAGATGTAAATTTTAGTATGTATCATTTTATTGTACATTTAGTTTGTACTATTTTATTGTAAATGGAATACATTGTTTGTGCCTTAATATCAAGGTGTTGACAAGAATCCATCTCACAGGAATCCACCTCCAGTATGTGTAAACAACGAAATGGGTAATTTGCATACAAGAATGATTTGGTCTATTGCTAAAACTACTCAAACATCAAAAAGATCGTGGAAATATACAAAGAGTTTCATCATGGATTCCACCTAAAACAATATGTGGCGAGCATAACGAATCAGTCAAATATGAGATTTTTAGTTTTGGCTACATAATTGCTAAGGTAAATAGCAAAATCAATTGTAACTCTATAGCCACATTAGCTTCACAATGCCAGAGTAAACAAAATTCAAGGCCAACAATAAAACACATTACTTTCAGTTTAAATGACATTGCAAAGCAATGGGATTTAGCTGTACAATAAACTTGGTGAATTGCTGTTGTAGGAAATGTATGTCAAAACTTACTTTACCTACTGGTTAGGCACCCTGTGGGCGGCCTAGTGATTTGCTCATTGTCTGATCCCAGGTTTGGGGACATTTAACAAATGCTTTACTGTTTTTCATATCACCATGGTAGGCAACTTTAAGACAAGTTCATACCAAGATGTTATGACAACCCCTGGCATTTTTGAAAATAATAACCTCAAGAGAATGGTTACTTTCAAAGTGTGGTTGCTTTCACAGTGTGGCTGCTTCAGGGTGAAATTTGCTGCACTGGTTAAGTGTAGAAATTCAATAATATATCCATATTGCACTTAACCAGAATTGCCGACAAACTTCAAAAATGAAATTGAATTTTGCATGTAAAAACTCACTTTACTTAACTGGCATGTTGTACAAGGTGGTTATTTGATTGATAGTTCGTTTACTGTATTTTTAATAACACAAATAAATCTGCAAGATCATAAACAAACATTTATTTCAATAAATAAAAGTATGGTGAGCAAACTACTTTTGAGAGGGGAAGGTACTTTGAGGGGCGAGGGGATTTTTTAATGTGCTAAAAATGCGGATACTTTCGAGGTGCAGCTTTGTACTGTACTGAATCACTTTTGGTGATTGTATTATTTGAAAGATTTTAAAAAGAATTATAAATATATCTTCTCGGGGTATTAACAGTCCAAAGTACATGATATTACATAATGTTCATAGTGTAACTTATACTGCAAAAGGACCAGTACCTGAATGATGTTTCATTAACCCTATTACTCTGTTTAACACCAGTATTTTTACTTGTCAATGCGAAATACCCTGTGTTGAAACGGTTAAAAAATGTCTCTAACCCTTTCCTAACAGATGGGCCCTAAAATATTTTATTGTAACGCCATGGACGATTTTACTCGTTGATGTGAAAAGTTCCATAATGAATAGGTTAAATACGCTTAGTAGAGTTAAATCTCTTTAGTATTATATTTACAAACAGGTAATAATTATAATACAAGGAGTGTTGCAATCTCAACAGGCAACCATGTTATACATGAATATACCGGTATCTATGCTGTATAGGGCATAATTAATTATTGCTATGTAATTTATTTGTAACTAATTTTGAGCATTCTGCATATTGAGAAATCAGCGTACCTTCTGTGGACGCAAATTAAGGTATTAATGTGTATTTCCCTAGCACCCAAAGAACTTTTACGTTTCCTCGGCCCCCGATTACGCCGAGATATCAAGACCGGCATGCATGTGCGGTGATATCGATTTAATATTTGGTCATGATTCTTGCATTTGTCGCAATATCAGTGACATGTTATTTGGATACGCCGCAATATTGAACAACCTATGACCAGTACTTGATTCTTACATATACGCCGCACTATTGCACAATATCAGTACAATGGTCCCTGTGCATATGCTGCGATATCAAACATACCCGTACTTGATACTTGCGTACGCCGCTATATTGAACAATGATATTCCATGATTTGCAAAGAATAAAGTAAGTGTTTCCAAATTTCAGATCCCGGAAACCTAAAGTTTCGTGTTAATTTCAAAACCCGTAAATTTCATGACACGACACAGTCCGAATCTGAAAGAATACGGGTCCGTATATTGCATAAAGACGAGATGTGTCAAGTTCAAGACACGTGCGTACAGTATTCGTCAAAAATCGGGGTACGTATCAACTAATTTCCGTCCCATGACACAAGTGTTTTTACGAAGTGCAACGTTTCACGTCATACTGTGTATCTATAACTCATCAGACAACGGTAAAATGTAATCTATTTGTTAAATACACGTTTATGTTCTTAGCCCTTTCCAGGCCGCGATCGACTTTTATTATTTTACGTAAGCCAACGCCAGACGATTTTATTTGGCCAAGGTGAACGTATGTCCAGGAAGAGTAAAAAACTATCTCGTTAACCCTTTCCAGGCCGCGATCGACTTTTATTATTTTACGTAGGCCAACGCCAGACGATTTTATTTGGCCAAGGTGAACCCACGGTCCAGAAAGAGTTAATAATTATTAATAAAATAGTTATTGATGAAAATATACGTTTATGTTCTTATATCAATTTGTAATATACAATTGAGGAATATTTTTTCTATAAACTTGTTTTCAGTTATAGCTACTATGCAGATATGTGCATTTAGCATATACTCAATGTCGGGACATTTTTCGGGAACAGTCAAATTTACGTACACTTTTGGAAACGATTGATTTCTAGCTTAAAAATGGCCGCGTTCGCCTATTCCAAGACGGCAAAATAGTTTTTCGAAAGAAAGTCGTAAAGTCGGCGGAAATTAGCCCAAAACCAATTTAAAACGTCAATAAACTCATAAAAGCTATTTATAGAGAGAATTTCAGGTGGTGGTAATTTTAATCTGTGTCCGCAAAACTCAAATTCTCCTCGGTCTTCTCAGACATTCACGCACTCTTAACGTCTCGGCAACGGCAAGAATTATGAAATTAGGGATCCAAGGACAGTGCAAACTTTAAGAGACAGATGATATACTTATTCAACTGTACATACACTATACTTACCTAATGGCTGTGAATATACTTTGCCGGTCTAAATAAAATTAGTTCCCATCATGATTTTTATCAGTGATAAATTTATCTATAACAACTCACAATATTTTGATAAAATATTTGCATAAGCCTGTCACTGTTGGGGAAAGTGTCGTTTTTAATTTAAATTTTACCCCTCCCCTGCTAGTGACAAGCTGATGGAAAGAAATGTCCTTCTGAAGTGGAATCCGTGATCTTGCATACATAGAGTGTGTTTAACTATTTATGAGCTAGCTTTGTCTTCTAAGCTTAGCTGTTCACACTACCAGATTTTCCCAAATTAATTTTAGCACATAGAACCAGGGCTGGCCTTCAATCCAAGTAGGTTTATCAGCATGAATCAGTCAGTCTATAAGGATGTAACGTTTTGCCGGCAATCTCACAATCCACCACACGTTAGTAAGTCTTTGGTATACGTATATATTTATTAATCAAAAAATATGTCTACATGATCAGATCTCTCCTAATCAACACAATTACCCGGACGGTTCCCCGATATCGTCCGAGTAATAAATGTTTGGACACGCATGTCCCACGCAACAACAAAACAACCAATATATTACACAATCCCCCTTACCAAAGAGACGTCCTCATGTCATATTTCGCACACAAAACAATACGTTGTAATCTTAAACAAATCAGTACAATTTAAGAGTGAATGCCAAACCGATGTGGTGGCTGTCTTGAACGTTGAGAGCGCCTAGGCGCTGGACCAAGAGCTAGCGAGCAAACAGCATCAGTATAACCGGGGCATGGTGTGCTTCTTCATCTTTATTACAATCAACCGACATTAGGCTGATAAAAGGGTCTACCACAGGTTCTATGTCATGAGGCTGGCCCGTAGCAGTTGGCCTAGTTGAATAAGGATTTGGTTACCGGGAATGGCTCTGGAAAGGACGTAGCTGATCGAAATGAACCACCTTCCGCTTCCGTGTCCCAACTTCTTGGATTCGCCATGTCGAATCTGCAATGTGGTTTACTATTGTCCAAGAACCTGTGCAGGGATGGTGAAACTTCTTTTATAAACCAGGTTAGGTGACAAGGTTGTTATAAAATAATTATTATACTTAAAATACGTAAAATACGGTCATACATCGTTTTTTACTTCTTCTTTGCCTCACCAGTATTTTCCGAACCTGTTCGTCCAATTCAACTAATTTTTTCGTCAAATCCGAGACGTATTTTGGAAGATCTTTAACCGAGTCAGGTAGGCTAAAGGCTATCGGCAACGTCCGATAGCCTTTAGCCTACCTAAAACTACCTTTAGCAACTATCATCACGCCCGAAGAGAACGTGGTAAGGCGTAAATTTTGTCGTTTCATGCACACTAGATCGGTAAATCTAACAGCTGGCAAATCTGTTGGAAAACGGAGGATTTGAAGTTTTGCGCCTGGTCAGAGTGTAAACGATCTGGTGCCTCAAATCTACACACACACTCGTCAACCAGCTTTTCAGCAACCGTCTCCGCTCCCTGATCTGGAGTTGGGTACGCTTCCACCCAACGAGTGAAGTAATCGGAAACGATCATTATATACTTGTTCCCTTTTTAAGTGGTAGGAAGTGGTCCTAGCAAGTCAACAGCTATTTTCTCAAATGATTAGTAGCCAACTTGGCTACTAATCATTGGTGCCCCAAGCTTAGTTGAAGGGGCCTTACGTCCCAAGCATTTGGCACACTGACAACACCACAATTCTACGTCTTTTGACATTCCATGCCAATAGAATCGTTCCTGGACTTTTTCTATGGTTTTCAGGATTCCCAAGTGTCCACCAGAGGCCCGTCATGTAGCTGTTAGTTGAGAACTTTCGTCACCAACCCCCGAGGGACAACCATTTGATATCGAATAATGCCGCCATTTGAATTGAACTACTTCCTGAACAAGACGCCGTCACGTAGAACTAATACCACAAACTCCGCACAGCTCGACTAACACCGTTTACTTCACCAATCAATGGCCTAGCCCCTTTCTTCTCTATCAGCCATCCAGAGATTATGCTAATGGTCGGATCCTTCGCCTGTGCTGCTTTGAGGTGATCAGTCATCCAAGGTTAAGTCTCGTCAATAATTACTTCATCCACAACATTATTTGAAAGCACTTGCTTGTTCGCTGCTTCCACGGACATGTGACACTGACGAGATGCAGTTCTAGACAATTCATTTGCGTTTCCGTGGGCCTTCCCAGGGCAATGTTCTATTGCGCATTCAAACTCAGACAGTTGTTCCAACCAGCGCGCTACCTGTCCTTTAAGCTCCTTAAAGCTATGTAACCAACAAAGAGAATTGTGGTCTGTTCGGATCCGGAACCGCCACCCATAGAGATAGTGACGAAAGTGCTTTGTAAATGATACGATCGACAAAAGTTCTTTGCGTGTAACACAGTACCGGCCTTTGGACTTCGTCAGGGTCCTGCTCGCGTAGGCGATAACGCGTTCACAGCCATCTTGGATTTGTGAGAGAACAGCTCCAATACCATAGTCACTGGCATCAGTGTCAGGCAAAAAGGTACGTTTAAAATTTACTTATGTAACTTAATGCAGGAGAAGATTGCAACCGGTGTTTAAGTTCTGCAAACGCATTTGCATTTTTCGGTCCAACGAATATCTTTTCCTATACCAGTAAGCCCATTTAGTGGAGCAACTATTTCTGCAAAACCAGCGATAACTCTCCGGCAATAAGAAACTAAGGAAGCCTTTGACAACAAGAGCACATCCAGGAGTTGGCCAGTCTTGAATTGCCTTGGTTTTCTTAGGGTCAGCAGAAACCCCGTCTCCAGTAACCACATGGCCCAGGAACTTAACACTGGTTCTCAGCAGACTGTACTTGCTTGGCTTTAACTCGAGCCCAGTTGTTCTTAATCGTTGTAATACTCTTTCAAGTCAGGTCAGATATTCTTCGAATGTTCGGGAAAACACAATGACATCGTACAGATACACAAGACATGTGTCTCACTGAAAGCCAGATAAAAAGAACTCCATAAATCGTTGCAATGTACTAGGTGCGTTACAGAGGTCAAAAGGCATCACATTGAACTCAAAAAGATCCTGACTTCTGACAAACGCTGTTTTTTGCTGTCCTTGGGCTCGAGTTCTACCTGCCTGTAACTGGAAGCTAGGTCCAAAGTTGAGAAAAAGTTTGTTCCACGAAGGGAATCTAAGGTATCGTCAGTCCGTGGAATTGGATGTGCATCTTTCCTGGTCAGCGCATTCAGGCGCCTGTAGTCTACACAAAATCTCATAGAGCCATCAGTTTTCTTTATCAACACAACTGGAGCATATTTAAGATATTTGTCTAACAAGTTTACTAACTCTGCTTTTTGTTTCGGATTTACAACGTTTGCCTCCTCCATGCAGAATAATTTTGACGTACCCATCTTCTCCGAGGGTTCTGATTTCAGGGTTTGGCTTGTTGAGCACTCATTAACCTCCTCCAGGTTACTCTCGCAAACCTCGTCAATAGGACAAACCAGTGCTATGTTGGTACCGTTAAACAATGTAACCGCATCGTTACTGATATTCAGGATGCAAAGAGGAACTGTGTCGTGGATTGGTTTACTCACAACGCGTGCCACCCCCAACTTGCATTTCTGGCTAAATTTGGTGGTTCACTTCACCATATTAGCTTAGGAAATATCCATTTGTTGACACTTTTTGGGTTCTATGCGACCAGGTAAATTATATCATGATTATTTGCCACTGTTAATGTCTCTGTTAAAGTCACTCGGTACACAGCAGAGGAGTGTTTAGCTGTCCTAATTTGATCCTAAGATTTCCTGGTAATGTTAAAACATTTTCATGACAGTTTATCACTCAAAATCCAATCCTAGTATGCATTCTGTCCACTGTCAGTCGTGATAAGAAATTTATGAATTACCTCAAACTCCCCCATTCTCACGCTTAGCTCAGCAATTCCACACACTTTTAGTAATTGTCCACTAACTGATTGAACTGCTGTTGTCACTTCTTGCAGTTCTTGCAATCCCTGTCCTTGTACTATCTGCTTCCATATGCACTCCCGCAATAATAAAACAGTAGCATCAGTATCTACAAGTACTTGGATTGGTCACCCCCCAACCTGGGCCCAAACATAAAGTGAATGCCGTAACATATTTACATGACTGTTTGGAGTCTCATAATTTACTTCCTCGGGGTGATGCTCGACCCCTGGCGCCACCTGTTCCTTGGCAAAGCCATCCAATGGTTTACCCCTGCAGTCCATTTTAATCTGCCCCATCTTGCCACAATTCCAACATGTCAGTCGACTCTCTCTATTACCGGTTTTGTTGTTGATTAGACTCTCCATGTTTCACCTTCATGTCATGTAACAAATCGACCATTTGGCTCATTACTTCGATAATACTCCACAGCAACTGAGTGAGCCCTGTTGTTTCTTCACGTTTCGGTTGACATTATTCTGTGGCGATCATGTCTTCGGATTCCAGCAGGTCAGAGGTCGTCTGTCTTGCGAAAAAGGTTGCTTTCACTTTCTCGACCTGATTTTGCCCAACATCTTTAACTGCCATTTTTATTGCGTCTTCTAACGTTTTGGGTTCAGCCAAGCGTACTTTAAGTTGCATGTCTCCGTCAAGACCCCGATGAAACTGGGTCTTCGCAATACGAACCCCAGTCCCCGGCTGTTCTTGAGGGAGTGCTTTCCTTGCCAAGGTGCGAACAGCGTTGCCAAAATTAATCAGTTTTTTCCCCACGGTGTCGGATACGCGCCGAGAGTTCAGCTTCAAACAGTTCGAGTTAACGTGATGGGTCAAATCTGCTGGTCAACGTTGCTTTCAGGCTCTCCCAATCTTGCTTAACGTCCACAGAGAGGTCACAATACACTTTGTCGGCTTCGCCATCTAAATATACATTCAGGAAGTCGCACTTCTCGCCATTTATTCACACGAGCCAATGTTCAAACTTACTCACCCAGTTCTCCCAGTCTCTGTCAACGGTGAAACGATTTGGTTGAACTATTGGCTTCTTAATAACGCTTCGTTTTCTCCCAAAGTGACACTAGAACCCTGTGAAACAGAAGAAGGCGACTCTTCCACAGGCATTTTTTGAATAGCATCTCACTTGAACTTTGTACTCGATAAAAATGTAATTTGTTTCGTGTGATTTTGCCGTCGTGGAATAGATATTCCACCACTGCCACAAGTGTAACGCTTTGCCGGCGATCTCACAACCCACCACACGTTAGTAAGTCTTTGGTATATGTATATATTTAGTAATCAAAGAAGTATGTCAACATTATCAGGTCTCTCCTAATCAACACAACAACAAGCACCAGTATATCCCGGAGGTTCCCCGAGATCGTCCGAGTAATAAATGTTTGGACACGTGTGTCCCACGCGACAACAAAACAGACAATATATTACAAGAATATGCATGGCTTGGTCAACGCGTTCACACCTCGCCAACACAGGCTACGCCTCTCAACCAGGTTTGGTTAAGTTTGAATGTATTAAACTTTCACTTATTCGTCGATGTAAAGACAGGTTGTTTTAATATGGCTCATGCACAGCCCACAAGATTAGTCATGCTATGCAACTTTAAAATCGTTACTATTATTCATTTCTTTATAAATTCTTTGTTTTTGCGGTTTATGAACATGGAAATATTTGCAGAGCATGACTAAATTGTCGGGCTGGCTACGCTCAAAGCGTTAATTGGGGGATGGGGGTGGGGGTGGGGAAATGCATACTCATATATTCGCGTTCTGCCCGACAAATTTCTTTGGTAAAAGATTATTTTTCACTCGCTTACAAAAAAAATCCATCGGAAATAACACGAATATATAAATATGCACACCCAATTATAGTTCTAGTTTCGCCTCTGGCTACGCTACTGCTCATGCAAACTGTTGATCATCTGCTTTGCTCAACAGCAATAGCCAACCGCAGAAACCGAAGCATTAACTTTCTTTTGTTTATCAGCACTCACATAACAACATCAGAATTAAGGATTAAAGCGTTCTCCGAGTGATCAAAACCATACGGGAAAAAGCGGAAAATTGCTTAACCGCAGCTGGGAATTGAGCCCACGCCCTTCGGTTTACTACTCCAACGTTCTAACCACTGAACTACACGGTCAAGGGGCAGAAAGCCGAGGGAATGGGCATTATATACTAAATTCTAGTATATAACGCCAAAGACATAAAATCTCTTCAACGCAGCAACGAACCATTACACAGTTATAAAGCGAAAAATTGCTTAACCGCAGCTGGGAATCGAACCCACCGACCTTCGGTTTACTAGTCCGACGCTCTAACCACTGATTCTTCCCATTGATCACAAGGTCAATGGGAAGAAAGCCGAGTGAAAAAAAACAACAAATCTTCCACCGAACATCATACTATATAGTTATAAGTCGACCTGTGTAATGATTCGTTGCTGTGCTGAAGACCAGATGTCTTGAAATTCAGTATATAATGCCCATTCCCTTGCGGTTCTCCCGCTTGACCGCGTAGCTCAGTGGTTAAAGCGTCGGACTAGTGAACGGAAGGTCGTGGGTTGAAAAATTAAATTAGATTTTTCTCTGCGCGCGCCTTTCATCGAGAAATAACGCTCCAAACTTTGAGTGCCGCCGCCATCTTGGATCGATTTCCATTATCTTTCGGGTCGAAGTTCTTGTGTGATGTCATTAGTAGGTAAAGCTGTTGTGTTTATACAGACCCTCCGGGTGAAATTTCAGAATTGGGGCGCTCAGTCTGAAATCCCATGGCGGAAATCCACGAAAACCAGTCCGGTAAAGTGTTTTTATTCCAATTTGAACCAGAACCAGCAGTCATATTAAAAAACCCTGAAAACATAGTTTTCAGTTGTAAAATATGTTTGGAAGTACGTAAATTTGTTCATTTAAAACATAGTTTTAAATGAACAAATTTACGTGCTTCCAAACACATTTTACAACTGAAAACTATGTGAAAACTTAATGTATGCAACTGTGTTTATATTTGGTTATTTTGTTGCAGTTTGTGGTAGTATTTTAATATTTCAGCGAAGTTTTAGGTGTATGTATTTCCATATTGCTGGTTATTCGTGATAAAGTTGCCGTCCTTAGGATAAAAGTATATAGATACGATGAGTGCGTGCCTAGTTAACGAGGTGCACAACATTCAATCGCTTGAAAGACACACTATAAGCATTGAAGCATAAATTTTCGTTATTTTTAACGATTTTTAAGATAAATATTATAACATTTACATAAATGAGTGTATAGATGGCATAACGTATAATTGGGCTACCTGTGATCGAATTATTTATTCTGTGATTGACGCTTACGACTCTTTTTAGCTTTTGCGGATATTTAAAAGCAAGACCGCAAAATAA
>JAOBAZ010130660.1:0-11054 GCA_026546875.1 Pteroeides caledonicum | reverse complement strand
TATATAAACATCGAGATGCATGTACATGTAAATGTATGTACATATAAATGTATGTCCATGTCCATGTACGTACATATACTTATACTATATAAATTTACTGTAACATGCAACCATGGATGAGTTAAAAAGACTAGAGTTCTTTTCTTGACATGTAAAATGGTCTGCTGTTAGTCAAAGAAAATACTAAAAGTTCGTTCTGGAAATGAAATAAATGTCAAAATGGTTTTTAACACTTTCATCACCAGAGCTTTTCATTTGAGAAAATAGGCTGTTAGAGGCGGATCGTAAAAATTTATACTTGGCGGTAAAGTGGTTTTTCAACCAAACATCGAGCTGATTTTTCGTATGTTTATTAATTAAAAATATTTATAATTCGTCAAAATGTCTGCGGAGGCGTTCTCGATCTGTTTTGGTTTAATTGATAACGTTTTGATTGATACAAGTAGACGGACCTTTTGCTGTGGTTTTTGTGGCGGCAATCGATTAAAGGTTTTTTCCTGCTCTGTACCGGTGTTTTGAGGCGATTGCTAATAACGTCTGGAGACGTGGTGCTGAATAACTGGCAAACTGTAGTCACTTAGAAAGTTAAACGCAAAATTTGGAGTAAAGTATTAAACTGTCTTTGTGGAGGACAATTTAACACAGAGTGTTCAGCGTTGGTTCTCTGCGTTTGCTGTTGTTTTATTAAAACATACTTAGTAATAAAGTTCGTTGGAGACTTTCTGGCCATTGCTATCTCTCGTTTTTCTTGTTTTTTTACCAACTTTGATTGCTAATGCCGTCTTGCGTGAAAGTTTAAATAAATTAATAGAAGATTGTCAGTAGAAGATTAAAGATCGAGGTTTTTGGCTTTGACAACAAGGTAGACCAAAGAACAGTTTCTGGATATTTTTTTCACACCCAGGACTTTGAAGAAAAACTGCATATGTTCTAAACTTGGGATATTTAGTTGTAGTCATTGTGAATTGTTTTATTGCTACCAGATATATATTTATTTATATATAAAATTTTAAAACAAGTTTATTTTTTATATTGCTCTACCGACAAATTAAGAAGATTGTAGTGAATGGTGCAAAAGTAACAATAATTGTGTACATTCTGTGACATACACGAAGTACTGGCTCTGGAGTGCTTGTCTGGAAATTTTCTCCTTATTTTCCCTGGGTAAGATTTAATCTAAAGTCAACAATTAAATAAATCTTGAGACTGCAAAGCAATTAACTACAAATCTTGAATAAGATTAAGAAAAAAATAAAATAGAGGGGTTTTTTTCACACTATTCATATGCTGGATTAATTTGACATAAAGCGACATATCGGAAAGCTCCTGTCAACACTTCTGATATTCTGTGGATATATTTTGACATAACATGGTTTAATTTGGCTCGTTCTTACAGCAGAAAGTAGCATTGGGAAAGATACAAGCGATTTGTCCATTTTGTCAAAAGCAATAACTCGAATATCTTCTCCTGTAAAGCCAGCGCACATTGAACAGTAAGAAAAATAATATGAGTTGAGCTCTTTTTGTCTGCCGGATTTCCTTTAATATTTCCTGTAGTGAAGTCAACGTGGGATTATTATCGACATACTGTACACAAAGTAATTGAATTCGGCATCATTTTTTGTGGACCAGAGCCGCGAAATTAAAAGCTATATCAGCTTAGACGAAATTGAAAGACGATTTAAGTGTATTGTGGTGTGTATTGAAGAATAGTGCGCAGTTAGAATTCGTCTGAATAAAATTGGTGTCTTGGTTTGAAGGATAAGCTATACATTGTTCGATTAATTTGTTAACCAAAGCTTCAATACTTTATTTAAATTAACTCCGTGGTGTTCATATTGTCAATATCATACCTCGTTTCTTGCAGTAACATCGCTTGGCGTCTACCTGAAGGAACCTACGAGAAGTTACCTTTGACAAGGAAATATTTCGCAAGAGTTTATTGCTTGTGCTGCTAGAGTTATTCATTTATCGTATCAAATATCTGGTGCTTTTCAATGCATAAGAGAGGACAACTAAAGTAGTATCAAAGTTAATAACATCAATTGTAGTCGAAACATCAATGGCGTCGACCAGCGAAGAAAATACTCCTCTGTATCTATGCACAAGTGTTGAAATTGAAATTTCTCATCGCAGTTTTGGTCATTTACTATCCGACTTGGCTATATGTATCTTCAACTTTATTCTAATGGTGGTAGGTATTGTCGCAAATGTTCTAGCTATTGTTGCTTACAAAAGAACCAAGGCTTTACAGACGCCTTCAAACTATCTTCTAGTCATTCTTTCAACATTTGACGTCCTTCTTGCTGTCACTGGACAACCCCTTCTAATTATTTGGAAAATCCTTGAACTTTCTGAAAACCCTTCATGTGTTGTTTATATTGCCACAGTACTTTCCGTGAATTTATTTGCTGCAGTTTCATTCCTAGTTGCCAGTCTTCTAATCTCTCTTGAGCGTTACTATTCTGTCTTTCACCCAATGCTGCATCGAAATCATGCCAATAAATATTTCTTTAAAATTACTGTTTGTATAACTGCATTGGTTTGGTTAGTATTCTTTCTCGGAGCATTTTTTGGAAATTATCACCGTGCTTACTTCATTTTTGCGGTCACTATAGTCATCACGTGTCTTCTCGGAACTGCTATTGCCTATGTCCGAATTTTCCGAGAAATTTCCCGCCGTTGGCCAGAACACGAGCATGAAGTCTCACTAGAAAATATCGCAGATGAGAACCAACAACATTTACCACGCGAGAAAACGACTTTGGTGAACATGATTGTCATAGTAGGTACAATGACTTTATTCTACGCTCCTATTGGTGGATGTGCTCTCTACTCTCTCCTGATTGGTCGAGACTGGTTGTACATGAATTATTTTATGCCTTGGGCATATTTATTTGTTTTTGCCAGTACAGCTATAAACCCATTTCTTTATGGATGGAAAAGTCGGGCTATTCGAAGATCCATTAAAGGAGTCTTAAGAAACACCTTTGAAGAAACACATGTTTAATATATATTTAATATGAAAGTCAAGTCCATAAACAAACCCTTTGTTTACACTTTGAGTTGTGAAATTTGTAAACTATGATATACAACTGGATTTGTAACAACTTTCTGGTTTGTTATGGTCTTAAATGAATATAAACCAGAGTTTTTAATTCAGAATAGGGATGTGCCGGATACCACATTACCGGATACTGCCGGATACTACCGCATATCGCAAAAATACCGGGTACTGCCGGATACTGACGGATACCGGATACTACCGCATATTGCAAAATTACCGGATACTGACGGATACCGGATACTACCGGATATTGCAAAATTACCGGATACTGACGGATACCGGATACTACCGGATATTGCAAAATTACCGGGTACTGCCGGATACTGACGGATACCGGATACTACCGGATATTGCAAAATTACCGGGTACTGCCGGATACCGGATACTACCGGATATCGCAAAATTACCGGTATCCGGATGCGGCACATCCTTAACTCAGAAGCTCGAAAAATGTGCAATTTGGACAATGTTTAAGGTCTCCTTTTGTTATGAGCAGAACGAATATGCGCAGAACTGACTAGACTTTCTTTAATCTTGAAATTGCATATGAAAAAAAAATTCTTTATTCTCTCAGTCTAAAGAACAAAAAATTGTAATTTAACCACTGATCTCTATTTTAACTGGATCGGTTGAACTAAGCTCTTGCGTGACCTCACTGGTGGCCATATTTGCACACCAAGAAGGTGACGTATTTTTGTTTTATTTTGTGTGCTCCCAGAGTTGATGGACTTCATGAAAGATTAACTTCAACAAACAACGTGACATTTTGGGTATTTTATGAGATATTGAAGACTATCTACACCAGCAGAAATATGGACTGATTAGTTTTCGCTGCCCGCCTTATTTGTTCATCCAAGAGAAATTTTGTCAGTACGGTAGCTCTCTGACCAAAACCTTACATTTACGACAAGCTTTCAAAATATTTTTGACACATTTAAGCCTATCATTCACAAAGTTTTTCCAATTTTTTGTTAAAGTTAACATGGCGACCAGTGGGGTTACGCTATATGTAGCATTTCGCCAATCTTACCGATTTTTGATCATGTGGTCATTGAAGAGATAATCAGGTTTTCTTTTACGAAGTGTGACTGATCTAACGTCACGAACTTCATAATGAGTTGTTGCTAAATGTATTAGGGATATCTGGGCATACAACATAGGGAAGAACGAACATATGTGCACTAAACTGAGATAGTCCCTTTAGGTTGACGTCTCCCTCATGGTAGTTCGAGATATATACTATAAAGTGTGTATTATTATCAGTATTATTATCATCATTATGCTTATCAAACAAAAAAGCAAAATTATTTTATTGTATACCATATCATGTTGTACTATATCATATGTAATAATGAAGTATATCTTATATTATATATACATAATATGTAATAATGAAGTATATATATCATTACTATGTAATTTATACTTTATATATGGCTAACTTAAAATGATTGTAGTAATTGAAGTATATAACTAGAATTTCTATTGTTAATCGAACTATTTGATTGGCTACGCTTCTCGCTATCAATTTGTGGATAGGAAGCGTGTAGCGACCACTGCATGAGCTCGATACGTTAGTATAAACAACTGGAGGGAGAATTTTTATAATTGTAGTACGTCCAGTGAGCTCGATACTTATAATATACAACTGGAGGGAGATCTTTGGATTAATGAGTGACGACAATTTTTATAATTGTAGTACGTCCAGTGAGCGTGATACTTATTATATGCAACTGGAGGGAGATCTTTGGATTGATGAGTGACGCCAATTTTTATAATTGTAATGCGTCCAGTGAACTCGATACTTATTATATACAACTGGAGGGAGATCTTTGGATTGATGAGTGACGCCAATTATAATTGTAGTACGTCCAGTGAACTCTTGCTGATTGAAGCTAATTTTTATAATTGAAGTACGTCATTTCCAGTCTCTTTGTTCAGTCTTTTGCTCGGTTTAATGCATGCGAAGGCCAAGCAAAGGGACTGGAAATGAAGCACTACAGTTATAAAAATTGACTTTACCTTTACTATTTGACGAGTCTAAAGATCTCTTTCTAGCACGCTGGTGGCTACACACTGCGCGCGTTTTCTAGCACGTTTTCTAGCGCGTTTTCTAGCACGTTTTCTAGCACGTTTTCTAGCATGTTTTCTTTTAAAATGCAAACCTGAACACGAATCGCTGTTGCAGCATCGCAAGCAATAAATTATTTAAAATCTTGTGGAATATTATTTTTTTGCTTTGTCTTTCTTTTAAAACAATTAGATTATTTGCTCTCGATTTCTTTAGCTGATGGTTGATTACTACAAACTGATAAAGACCTCAAGCTTATACATTGAAGTGTTAAATTATTAGTATTCAGAGTTATTATACAAAACAAAGTTTTTGACTTATGAACTATTTTGTTTCTCATATTTCTTTACTTAAGTACCCCCTAGTGATGATAAAGTGATATTTACAGTCAAAATAAAAATTAGGTATTTAAATGTTCATGTACATTGATAATTTTTAAAATTATACTTTAGATATTTTCAATAATTACTCAAGTGTATTTGTGTACGAGATTGGGAAAAGAACCCTAGACTCACCATGTAAGTATGTCAGTTGACTTTTATTTAACCCTTTAAGGCCCAAATTTTTTTCTTTTGTTCTTTGTTTTGCTATTTTTTTTGCTTTGTTCTATCGTTTATGCTTTTGTTCTTAGTGTCCGATATATCGGACACTGGGCATTAAAGGATTCAACACCTCTTGTAACGTTTCTCTTTCTATTCATCAAATATCCTTCGAGAAAAGCTAAGTGTGAATCTTATCTGGTAAAAGCTTTGGGGGTGTTTTAAGTTTATGCTTTTAATAATGAATGGAGATTGGAAATGATCGTAAACTATTTGGCGGGATGTCATTTGTCATTCAACAAAGTAACTTTTACTACGACATTCACAGTAGTTTACGCGATCTCTTTGGATGAAGTCGTACAAAGTCGAGAAAAGCTAGCTCGAGCAATACTTCTGGTAAGGTATTCCAATATTGAATAGTTCTCGGATAGAAACTTTCAGTGAATTAGTTGGGCTTTTTGGCATTTCCAAATACGAACCTTCGAAATGTTTATTCTTTGTAAACATCATAAGTAAAAACAAGCTAAATCTTTTGAAATTTTGTCGTAGAAAATCCCAGGATGTTACAAATGACGCCACATTGTTATCGAAATGTTTTTGTCAAATGCTGAGAAATGGTTCTTCAAACGCATTTAATGTCTTAAATATGCAAGTTTGGACGGCCAAATTTGGTCACAACACCAATGATATGATAATCTTTTGTCTGAAATTGTTTGATATATTTCAGGTGGTCTAAAACTAAGTATTTTGAATCTTTCGATAAACGAAGTTTTGTTTCGTATTTTAAGTTATTTTTACCAAGTATTATTAACCACGCAATTTGGTATTAACAATTATTTACCGAAGTCGAGGTGATTATCGGTGAATATTTACCGAGACGAAGTTCAGGTACATATTCACCGAGACTGAAGTAAAAATTGTTTCAGTATAATTTTACTAGTTGATGAATGCAAAAACGACTTTCTAAACGACTTTGGGAAGCGAACTTGGGAAAAAAGCATTTGCTTGTCTGGCTAGTAAATGATGCCTCATTTACTGGACAACTAACCAATTAAATTAAATTAAATTATTAAATTGCATTATTTACTAGTAAAAGTATACTAAATTGTAATAATAATCTTTGACGCTGCCCAACCGCCTTTAGCGTTAATAATAGTTCCTTTATAGATTTGTTTCTATAGAACTTGCTTGTTGAGTTGAAGTATTACTACTCGCATTGTTATTAAAATGACGCTGCTTTGACCTCAACACTTTCTTAGTAATCTTCAACATCTCTGTTCGCAGACGTCGATTTTTCCAACAGTAAATAAAAGGATTCAAAGCTGCTGTACAAAACATTAACATATATGCCCAAGGAATGATATATTGTGTACGCCATTTTGTCCTCTTGTGCAGACTGATGTAAATCAACACGACAAAGAGAGGAAAATAACAAGCCAAACTTACTATAATTATTGTAATCACGGTATTATTCATTTTGCGATCAGCCGATACTTTGGATGCCATGCGCACATCGTTAGCTACGCCTGGTGGCATTTGGCGCATTTTGGCGCGAATTTTTAGGTAAACGACAGCTGTGGCTGTGAGACATGTGAATACGATAATGTAAATGACAGTAAAGTAGATTTGATCTTGTGATGTGAAAAACATGGCGAGAAGGAAAGTAGCCACCGTAGTCAACATGATCGGAATAGAGATCGTAAATGCTCGATTGACGATCGGTTTCCGATGTAAGATTGGTCGAAATACGGAGAGGTATCGTTCGATGGTGATGAGAAAGCACGTGGTAAGGAGAGAAGATGCGCTACAGAAGTTGTTGGTGAGTACAGTGAAGATATAGACGAAGCAATGGTCTTGTCTGGTTATTTCTGAAATTCTCCACACAATGAACGCCGGTTGAGAAAACGTTGCTTTGGCCAGTTCAAGAGAAGAGACCAGCACTAATAGAATGTTCGCTGGCGTTTTTACAGAAGATGTCTTCAAGTAAACCCTTATTACCAAAGCATTGCTTGTTACTGAAATAAAAGCCAGAAGCAAATTGAGAAAACATAAAATGGTGTCTGATACGACGGAACCAAAATTGTTTTCAGTGATATGTACATCAAGATGATGACAAATAATAATTTTATCACCACTGGAATTCGACATTTCTCTTTTGATGACACACGCACACGAGTTAACTAGTTCTCTTTGATGTGTTTTAAGTTCTTGTCAGAAAACAATTCTTCCTTTTTTCTGTGTTGAGATGTTCTAAACCTTCTTCTGATAACTAATTATTTGGTTTCCTAGAAAAGAATTGCGGAAATAAATTAAATATTTTTATTTTGTATTCCCTGAAAGAATTTTTGTGTACTATTTACAACATGAGCGGATGTGTTGTATTGCGTATACAGAAGTTGAGTGTTTGTATATTTAATACAACACGACTGCGAGTGTTGTAAATGACGTGATTGTTGTAAGTGATGTAAATGACTTAAATTCTCTATATTTCAAATGATATAGATTACTGCTTTCTGTATCTGGTATATTGGCGCTATCATATAAAGATTACTGCATTTTGTACCTGGTATACTTATATATACATTGCCTATAGCCCTAAGAGGAAAGGGCTATAGGCAATCCTACATCTTATGACCTAAATGAAACGATACGATTGTTTTCTAACGTGATTAATAATTCATCAATTTCACTAATTATACTTTTGCTGGATGCAAACACGTCGCGAAGCATCAAATAAATGGGTATATGTTAAGACAAAAACATGTTGCTTCTTGTATTTTTATTCAAAGAAAGGGTGATTTTAAGTTGCTAGACTTCGTTAGAATCCATCCTATATATTCCTTTTTGTACCATAACATTTGTTAGAAACAAGTTGATTCTTTTTTCGTTAACCAAAATAAAAAATCATGTTTGAGCATTGAGTTAGCAGTATACGTGATGACCAAACGACAACTGGGGCAAAAAAGTGCCATGTTAGCCGGCATTACTGACGGGAATCTCTCTTTTTGGTGGCGTTTTCATTTTAGGTGTGGAGGCGGTTCATTCACGTGCATTGGGATATGTTACAATGATTTTATATCTATGAAAATATTTCAAAAGTATAAGATCCACCTGAACATGTTTTCATCAACTAGTGGTTTTAGAGACTACGCGAGGTCATTCAAATTCTGAAGTACGGAATGTTTGTTCCTATTCTTCTACAAGAAAAGCAAGTAAAAAGTATAAACGTGATCTTTTCTCAGAGTTAATCAGCCTTGGCAACACACATAAGGTAACTTTACCTACAATATAGTACGCGGATTATAAGCAAAGAACTTTGCGTTAATACTGACATTTTTTTTGTGACACGTCTTTTATTGTCAAGAAGTGATTTTAGGCAATGAGATTATTTAAACTGGCGAATTTTTGGCTGTTTATTGCTGTTATACATGCAACGATATTGTTCAAGTGAAAGTCGTAGAAGTGGATGGATATTCACTGATCTAGTAATTCAACAACGTCATTTATGTTACTTACATAACACGTACTTACTTCTCTTTGACATATTCACAAATGTCAACTTTTTACCAACAAGATGTTCTTTACCAACTTTTCTGCTTCCTTGATGTTGTTCTCCCGCGCTCTCTTTCCATATGACGAAGGCGACTTTTCTTTCTGTGTTTTAAGGCGCCAAGCACCTGTCAGCGCTTCCTCCTAATTACTATCAAATCCCTACGCAGTTCATAGGGATCAAAATCTATCTGATTTTCCCATGTGCGATTCTCATCTCTATAGATCAACTGTTTTGCTTAACGTGCTGTTAAATTAAATATTAGATGCTGCGTGGTCATGGCTTAGACTAAAAACAAATTGACGTTGGTTGGAGGTAGTTTTTGGCGTCAAACCACGCCGTGAATAGCTGGAGCCAATTTTCAATATTTAAACCAAGTTTATTCCTCGTTAAATGATTGATTTTGCTTAACTAGTTTTGATAAACCGAAAAGGATTTCAAAGAATATTAGTTGATTGAATTTTAATAAAATAAACGGAGTTGTTAGGCTTTTATCATTATCTTTTAAAAAATGTTAAATGTTTGTTCTCCTTCAGTTCGCAATTAGACTGAGTACAGTTTGGCTTTTAACAACTTAGAATATTGGTGAATTGATTAACTTAAATATGGCAGAGCTCATCAGCTTGGACATGGTTTAAGTCGACCAGCTTGACTATGGTTGAGCTGACCAGCTTGAGCGAACTAGATTGAACATAATTGAGATAACCAGCTTGAACACGGTTCAGCTGACTAACTTGACCACGGTTGTGCTGGCCTGAGTTCAAATATGGTTGACCTGACCGGTTTGAACAAGATTAGGCCGACTTGTTTGAACGTGGTTGATTTGAACAGACCTAACACTCGGGTCGCTAACATGGCTACAGTTCCTGAATGTTAAAAGAGAACTATAATTCCTTCTTGAGTTATTGAAATTTCTTGGACTGGTAATTTATGACTGTGATGGCTTTATTTTAGTGATGATTTTATTTATACAAGTTATACAAATATTAATAATTATGCAATATGATGTTGGTATATAGCTATTAGTTTTCTTTACTTCACAAGTAAATAATGTATCGTTAGTTAAACCAAAACACTAAAAGTCAAGCATGGCAGTGAAAGTCTTTTGCTTAAGATACATGGATCAAATTTGGAGGGAGTTGAATTTCTCTATTCCCACCAGACTTTACTGCTAAAGTCGAGATACCGTTAGGTTTTATCGGTGCATTGTAATTTCGACATATTTTTGTAGTTAAAAGACGTATCCGCTAATAAATAAATGGAAAGAAATCTTCTAAATCTAGCATTCCGGTCTTTTAATTAGAGATATTGAAAAGCTATTTTAAGTAAAGTAATGTTTTAAAATAATTGGTAAAAATTTCAGTAAGACGATATTTGTTGGTCACCGTGTATTTCTAATGTTATTAAAAACAACCTGTTTTCGTTTGAAAATCTCATCTTTTACTAGCTTGAGTTTAAAAGTTCACTTTATCAACTACTTTTTTTAATTATATTATTGTCGAAGGCATCTTCTTCACTGATAAAAAAATATTCGTGTTTTAATTAAAGTAGGAAACTTCAAAACGTTTTACCGCTAATGTGTTCCCTGCTGCGTGATCATTTAAATGTAAGCGCAATCCGCTATGGTATTCGTTTTGATGTTTTAATGGAATGAATGTGTTTTGGAACTTGTAAGGGAGTGAAAGCTATAGGGATCAACATTGTTGATGTACTTCATGTGGTAACGAATGTTGAGTTTAGGGCTTACTATAACGTTCTTACAATTTGTTCATATAGGATAAAAAATGTTGCCGTTAAAATGTAGTACATTTTAGGTTGCGTGCTTGC
>JAOBAZ010130327.1:0-11057 GCA_026546875.1 Pteroeides caledonicum | reverse complement strand
TGAGACAACGAAAAATCGTTGCCTCGAGCGAGAATCGAACTCACACCTTCGGGTTTCTAGACTGCCGCTCTACCCAGCTACCAAGCCAACGGGGATTGGTGGTGAGTATATTCTATTTAAGTGCACGAAATATTTTCGTGACGACTTATAGCTTTCCATGGATGACTTATCGTGTTTCAATTCTATTACAGAATCATCCTCAGAGACAAATATTGAAAAATATTTACTTGTCTCTGAGGATGATTCTGTAATAGAATTGAAACACTGTAACTCATCCATGGAAAGCTATAAGTCGTCACGAAAATATTTCGTGCACTTAAATAAAATATACTCACCACCAATCCCCGTTGGCTCGGTAGCTTAATGGGTAGAGCGGCGGTCTAGAAACCCAAAGGTGTGAGTTCGATTCTCGCTCGAGGCAACGATTTTTCGTTGTCTCATTAACAGTGTTAGAAAAACATTGAAAAATATTTACATGTCTCTGAGGATGATTCTGTAATAGAATTGTGAGATTATTTTGTGTTTCTTGGCAGTATTTTCGTTTCCATTTTCTGTCGAAAACTTAACCACAGCATCATATAAAATTTCGACAAAAACGCGTGTCGCCATCAGCAAAGCAAAACAACAGACGAGTGTGCAAACATCTGGGGCATTTGGTACATAGTTTTTCATATCTTCACTAGTGAAAATATGAGTGTTTTAGTTTCCGGCAAAACACCCGCATCCATATAATAAAAAGTCATAAAGCATGCATGAGCAATGCATAAGAATTTTGTCGTATTTGTAGGATAACATATTTTCATAACACATTTTAACGTGTTTCTTGTATTTATCTTACGTTTCCAACCGCGAGATATAGGGCTTGATGTTGAAGCATTCTCTGACTTTATTGATTAAACTGGACTTTTCCATATTTTTATCAGCTTGGTCAGCTTGCAGTACCAGCTTCATGAGAGATTCTTATTAGGCTGCCATTTCAACTTTCGTTAAAAGTTTTATTAAATTTAAAAGTAATATTTTGAAGTGCCAAAATTCTATAGTACCAGTTTCATTCGACGCGTTCCTTGCCATTTGCACATAAAGCGAACGGGAATATCTAATGTTACCGAGTCCTTAATTCACATCTGCATGAATGGGCTGGCCACGTAACGGTAACAATGGTTTTTAAAAGTTCTTTCTTGATTGTTATGCAGTATCTGTTGGAACTTTAATTATACGCATATAATTATATATTTATATATAATTATGTGTGTGTGTGTGTGTATATATAACTCCGTCGTTACTAAAAATATTGGTATAGCGAAATTGTATATACCTTTAGCACTTTGGCTGGAGAATATGACATAATATCGAGACAAACTATTTGAGCATAATTTTGGTTCTAAAGGCTTTTTGGTGGCCCTCAACACATTCAGCCAATACGTGCGACGTTTTGATAATTGTAATACACACCTTCGGGATTCTGGTCAGTGAATGTTTAAATCCAGCGCAGCCAAACGTTGTACTTGTCAGCTTAAACGTTGTCGTATTTAGCGCTTTGGTAAAGGTTCAGACAGTCAAAACGTTCTTATTTTCTATCCTTAAACTTCGTCATACCTTGCCTATGTAATTACATCTTTAGCTGCGCAATGTGTAGTATAATATACGCAATAAAACTCAATTAAAAAAATCGAACTGAAGTGCTGATTTAGATTATCTATTCGGCGGCTGGTTCGGTCACAGCAATCTGTGGATTTGATTAGTATTGTGAAATCTAGAAAGCAATAATGCAGAGCCGAAATTTAATTTGTATCTAAAAGCAGAAAGTCTGAAAGAGAGACTTGGAGAGTGTTTTCAACATTACTACTCGACTTTTAAGCACAGTCTTTACGTGATTTATTACCAGTAAAATATTTTCCATTTGGGATATATACAAGCGGAATTGTTCTTGATACGATACTATTTACTTCACGCAGTGTAATATTTTGTAACAACAGTCCTGGAGCCATAGCGCAGTTTTCGTTCTCCTGAAGTAGCTAACAAATCATCACAATTCACAAGCGTACGTGACCGTAGTTGCAGTGAATATATGAAAAGATATCGTCAGGAAGCTATACAAGAGTCCTACGGAAAGAGTAACTCTAGGGTGGATTGTATACAGTAATATTAAAATGCTCAGCCATAGTACATTGAACACCGTGCTTATACAATGTGTTTTATTTGACAAGCCCTGTTCTTATGTCAACTTAGTCGGTGTACCAGTTTTACGGCGTAAAGTAAATTAAGAAAATAATTTTCGAATTTTTATAGTATTTTTGGAGTGAATTTCTTATGTTACTTCAGGAAATTGTCTTGTAAAAGGATAATGTTGACACATTTTACAAACATTTTCAACAAAACAGATAGTTAATTTCACTTTTAAAGTCACGATATCAACCTGAGATGTGCTACAATATTAACAAAGATGTAATATGATATTAGAAAGTCAATGAGATATTATAATAAAATAATGCGTTCATCCCTCACCAGCTCATATAAACTAAACAATATAGAATATATGCCCAAGCCTCGGTCCGTATTAGTTTAGTATTGACCGTATTTCCGTGCCTCCTTGTATTGTTTTGTGGCAGGGAAGAGAGTGAAGACGCGTACATCTGCTTTTCATTTGATCGCCTCCTCGCCCCTGATTTGTAGTGTAAGGTGCGAAGTGTAGCACATGCATTTGCATCCCGTAGCGGATGCAGACGTAGGTCAGGTGAAAGTTTCAAATTCGAAGTTGCTTGAACATAATCGTATTGGTGAAATTTTTGTTCTGAAATATTCTTTGGCAATAGATTATCTTAACATTTTGAATTTCAAATTTTTATTAGTGAGCAGTTCTTACCTACTTTGAAATTGGCAATTCTTTAAATTAACAAAATAACTTGTACAACTATTCAAAATGTTTTATTGAAAAATGCGCCCAATCCTATTATGGTTGTCCGCCAAGGTCAATCTTGGAATAAAAAAGGTTAACTTCCAACAATGAGCAATGTAGGGAAGGATTTTCATATTTCAGAGAGACTAGTTTCGGTAAGTTTACACATAAATATAGTCAGTTGTTCAGTCAGTTCTACACACGAATTGATCAGTTCTTCAAAATCGATTCTCGCAGCGCTGAGTGCCTTTGTCAGCCGCATTCAATCATGAGAGAATTAAATGATTTATTCCATTCATCAGAGGATTAACTATCCAATCGTGTGTATCAGAATGTTCACGCTTTAACATCGGACGAATATTTTCAATGTTTTCGCTTGAGAGTATGAATGACGTAATCCATTTCCTGTGGTTTGCATTGCGTCTCTCAATTTTTGGTCGTTCATTAATGTTGTTGCTTTGCAAAATTTTCATTTTTTTATTTTGTCTAACGCCAGACAATTTTGCCCATCGAACTACACAAAGACTGCGTATGAAAAGATCCAAGTGGTAAATTAAATTGTTCTTTTACCGAGTGCGATGCTTATATTTTACTTATTCGCTTCGGTCATTGGTAAAACATGGGCTTCACCCCGCAAAGAATTGATATCTGAACGCCAGCGGGCGATCTTCTCTTCGCGTATTGAAACTTACGGTTTAAAATAAATAAGCAGTATGGCAATCGTCATGAATGTTATTTTAAATTTGCTTTTGTCGCTGCGCTTGTTATTTCGAACACGAATATACTTGTTCAGCAATGATGTTTTCCAACTAGGAATGATTGTTTGAAACGAAAATGTATTTTTTCAGCAGGTGTTTATTGTGTTAAGTATTCTCCACGTCATCACGTGAGGTTTCGTGTTACTCTTTCGTGTTACTATTGTTCATGGACCGGTCGATGTCTCCATCATTCTTGAGCATTGCGACCAACAGGCAGGGCATATTCAGTAGAAATTTATTAACTATTTTATCTTTAGCCTGCTGAAATATTTTTCCAATAAGAAATCACACACATCGTGCCACGAGATGGTGAAAACTTGAAAAAAAACAACGCCGAGTCGACTTACAGGAAGTCGATGAAAACAAAGAGCTTTATCCGATTCAGTGACCTCTTACGCCCTCACAGGTCAACACTGACGTAACTAATTAAAAGTATCACAAACTTCGATCTTGTTTATGCCCCTATTTTGAATATCGGTCAGTCGATCGTCAACAATCGTATGATAGGGACGCCCAATTTACAGCCTATCGTCCAGAAGTACAGAACATCGTAATTAAATTCTATTTACGCTATCCCGTCTTATCCGACTGTTTTAGCAGGTAAATACGTTTATGCGTTTGCTCGTCTGCTCACGTTTGGCAAATCCTTGAGGAAGTTAACAACAAGGGAACACAGTAAATGTTGTTTAAACATTAGATTAGTGGGACCTAGCTTCTTCGATCATCTAACCTTCCTCAATATCTTCATTCGCTTCTTTTGCAGTTATTCCTGAACTCGGAGCTGAAATGAACCGTCGAACTATTCCAGGTATGAATTAATATAGTATAAATTTCCTACTTCCTCTGACAACTAGTTCCCTAAACATTACTCAAGTTACTATGTACAAGTTTCTGCTTGACATGTTTGTATCTTCCGCATCTTTCCAGTTTCTGCGCTGACTTTATTAAAACGTTCGAAACACAATAAGTTTTTGAATTTAAAAAAATTGTTTTCGAAACTTAATCTCAAAGTATGCACACATGTTTAGCATCACGAGAGCCATTCACGTCACCGCTGGCGTATACGTTAGATTTATGCCAGAACTGAGAGACTTGCTAGCGCCTTGCCGAGTCGGGAGTGAGTACGATCGGGGTTATTAGTAAAATTTGGCAGCGCAAAATTGATTAAATATCTAATGACAACGTGCAGGATTGCTTCTCGTTGGCCCCGCAAATGTATTATTCGTGGGACGCGCGTGGGTGGGCGACACCACGCGAGGCACAGAGATCAGCCGAACATGTTAGCATTCCAGCACGTATCAGCAACTTTTAAGTCAACAACACACAATTTTTAAGAATTTTGTCAATTTTCAGCACCCCTGGCACATTTTACTTCAGCGTAGGCCATTAACTCGTTTGTAATAGCTTAGCGCTTTAAGTACATTGTATACATGTATTTAAACAAATGAAATAGAAAAGGGAATTACTATTAATTAGACGTAGCATTCCGCTCTGGAATATTATAATCTGGTCTTTCTTTGGGTACTATTGTGCTACATATTACGTACGTGCTTCTCTAAAGACCTTACAAACATTTGTGGACGCACTTGTTTATTTTAAACGGTTACTATCCTGACTAGCAAAACGTATACCTACGCCGTAAAGACCAGAAGTATCCCGCCCCCGAAGTCAACCATCTACTAAGAAATGTGGCGATTACTGTAAGGGGGCGGTCATCTTCAAACATGATCCTTTCTTTGATAAAACGTCTGTTTGCTATCTCGCTTTATATATTAATATACAAACTCAAATTCAATTTTCAAAATTTACATTCAAGTATCGATTGACTAAAGTTGGTCTCGGACGTGCTGGATGATGTTTGATTTCTTTTAAGATAGGAAACGCTCAGATTTTGTCTAAAGTAGTTTTCTCGTTAGGTTTAACCTAACCAAATATAAATTTTTTACTATAAGAAACACACTACTGACGCTTTTGTTTATAAGAAAGTAGCCACGCCCCCCAAAACGAGCCTTCCCTGTTTGTGGACGCCCATAATTCTTTAAAACCAGAAAGACGCCGCGCTGACGGCACTTGGGAGTAAAATTATTAAACTTTAATTGTTTCCTTTAAAGGCTAACTAGGTACATATTAGTCTGATGTATTCCTTGTCGTATTTTTACTTGCAGAAAATCTGAGTAAAAGTGAATGTTGTAATAAAATATTTGAAAATTGGTCAGTTTAATTGATATATAATAAATAACTTAGTCTTCAAATTATCGTCTCTTTGAAGCAATCGTTACCAAATTAAAAAAAATGAAATACAAATGTTCTCAGTACCTTTCAAATCAGACCTTGAATTGACTTAACGTAAAAGGATTATCTCTACTTCTACACTTACTTTAATGCGTTTTAATACCCTAGCTAACGCCTTTATGTAACCAATTGCCAGCCTTAATGACAAGTGGAATTCTTATCATTTATAGACCTGGAGCGAGGGGAATTCGATGAAATATTACCCCAAGGGAAGATATATCTTCCCGAGGGGATAACAGTCATCGAATGCCCCGAATGGAAGGTCTATAAATGATATATTATATCGAAACATCTTCTATGCCAACTAACCACATCGTAAAATGGCTTCTCTTCAACTATCTAGCTTCAATCAAGTCGTGCGCGAGGCATTTCACGCCTGGTACACGCAAACTGGAATACTCCGCTGCAGCGGGGTATTCGAAGTCAAATACCCGACTTTTATACTATGACGTGAAGAAACTCGGTGGAACTCCATCATTAATTGCCTGATCACGTGGTACAAATCAAGCTTCATGAATGACTAATTTACAGTTGAGATATAATATTGAAATTAACTTCAGTAAAATATTAAAATTCGACCTATGCCAAGAAAGAATCGACAAGAAAATTTTACACTTTCACGGCAAATCGAACCTCTTTGTAAGTAATATCGTCTAACTTAGCCAGACTGAACCCCTACGGAAATTTTACGTTATTTCATAGATGAACTTAACCGATTGGATCATTTTCTTATATGCCCATTTGGCTATTTCATATTTGAAATCATCAACTTTAAAAGAGTAAAATACAAGGAGTGAAGATTCATATATATGAAACTAAATTTTCTTATATCAAAACTAATTTCATATTTGACAATTACATTATCAGTTTGATATTTTTATAAGCTGATAGTTGAATACGCGAGGCGCGAAACAACTATAAGTTACAGAAATCGAGAGCTAGTAATCTAAAAGTTTTACTAGAAAAACAAAGTTGGAAAATAATATTTAACAAGATGTTTAATGGTACTTTTAGCCGAAACCGTGCTATACAAGAACATTTATATAGAAAATACAACATTCGAATATTCATATTTGAAACTGAATATATAAAAACTATAATTTTATTTATTTGATTTTTATTTCATCGATTATATGAGATCGGAACCAGTTTTATTTACGAAAGACATAATTTTGTACGAAAACGTCAGTTGCGCGAAATTTTGAGAGGAAATACTAACTACAACAAATACTTTACTAACATGCACTGTTTCCGCCTAAGCAACTTATCTTACGATGCATGAAACGTTATCGTGGCGACATAATTCACGTGTTTCATACTTTAACCACATCAGAATTTCTCTTTTGGGGAAACAAGAGTGTTTGGGATCAAGCATATAAAAAAAAACAAAGTCAGCTACAGTCCAGAAAAAGACAAACAAATTATCTACAAAACTGAAATTTGCTCTGAAACAATTTTTCCATTTGGCAGCTCACCATCATTTCGTTATTTGATTTTGAATTGTATTGAATGATGTTGCCTAGACAACACTGAAACTTTCTTTATAAAAAAACGATCTCTTTAAAAGACGACGATTTTATTTTTTGTATATATATAGCTTAACGTAGGTTTGAAGAGTTAAACATATTCGGAATATCACTAAATTGTTGTCAGTTGTTTTAATTGTTAACCTGTTCCGACTGGGAGTTTTCCTGGACAAGCCTGAAGTCTGACAAGCTAATGTCCCTTTCTGGAGGAGAGCTGCCTTTCCAGTGACGATCCTGCGAAATCTATTAAGCCTGATAACAGGCACGACAGAGTTAACAAGATGATGGAAACGCAAAAAGTGGGAAGGACAAAGGGCGGAAATGATGTTGATGTGAATATACGCAAATGTTTGTTCAGTTTTACGAAAACATGACTTGTTTGTGTACTTTGCCAGAATTGTGTTAACCAAACAAAGGCAGATACGTAATGACACATAACCTTTCCAAATATAATGACAAATATTGTTAGTTTGCCAGCAATGTTGACATTTTTGCATTTCCAATGTTTCATTACGTCATTTTGACTTGGGGTTCCTAGTGTTTCAAGACAAAACGAGTCATTTATAAGCTTTTTATTTCAGTTCACGAGCAACATTTTTGTTTGATTGCAAAACTCAAGTACCTTTAGTTAGTATCTCATGGCTCATTGCTTTCTACTTCTAGTATTCCAATGCAAACCTCACACGTCTTCGTTTTTTGTCGTTATTGCATTATTACTGTTATATTGTTATTATTTTTGCATCAAAATTTTTTCGTATGGACGGAGGTTAAGAAATTTATTATATGTTTTCACTACAACAACAATTCCCAGCAAGTGTTAACGGTGTCCTCCGAATGGCTTGCTTTTACCCTCTATGTTACTAGGTCTCCGCATTTAATTATATCATCTTCGTCCGTTAGGCACTTTGGATAAAATAACTGGCCATCAATTTCTCGTTATTTCGCTAAATTTTACTCGTATATCGTTATATTGCTGTAGTTTGTAGATGCTTTTGTGCGGGTCCGTCACCCAGTCTGTACTGTAAACTACGGAACCGGTGCGCAAGTGCGATCTCGCAAGACATATAATAATATAGACACTTTAAGCTTGTATTTAAAAGCATTGTTTTAATATATCATCTTTTTGGGTTGTAACAAATATATCACTTTATTAGTGACCCTGATTCATTGTTTCTTTATATCCTACAGTCTGTACAGTGTATGTAATGAACACCAATGAACACCTCACATTTCTTGATATTCAGTCTAAAAGCGCCGTCCAAACAAATATGATGTTGGTATTTCCTATCTCTTTCAATACTGCTTTAATATGAGCCGCATTCTGTTCAGGGTAGAAAGTAAAGTATCCCTTTATTGAAATTGCTCGCTTTTTGTTTCCTTGCATTTTGCCGACATTTCCTGTCTTTTGGAAAAACGAATGTATTTACATGTCCTTTTATGATACACATTAATTAGGTCACTATATAGGAACTAATTGAAGACTGACGTGGCGAATTGCGATTTATGAAAACCTTATGGTATGCTACCCACCTTTGGGGACTTAGTTAGTCAACACACCTCTTCCTGTGTGATTGTATTCTGTTTCCAATTGTCCGTCGGGGTAAGCTCCAGCTTACTTACAGTACTCAAGCGTGTGAAACGACTCTGAAGAATGAAATGAAATGGTAAATACAAAGTCGGAATTGGGCGATTTTCGGGAGATATTGGGCGATTTTAGTTGATATTGGGCGGTATTTAACAATTCTTTACCGACGACGAGGCAATTATCGGTGAATATATACCTTGGAGCGGCAAGGTACATTTCACCGATAATCACCGAGTCTGAGGTAAATAATTGCTTTAGTATAATTTCTTTGCAGCTAACAAAAAAGTTAAAAAAACCCTGCAAAACGTCGTTCTTTAGTTGACGAGTGTCTTGAGGTGTAAATTGTCAACTAAATCATTCTAGAAGTAAATTACAAAAAAATTCATAGCTTGAAATGCTGAATCTCCTATCTTTCGTTGCTAGTTTTGTGCATTGTAGAATTGCGTTTTACTTTATTTGTTCAATTTCTTCCACGTATTTAAAACCTGGCCACTAGACTTGTTCTCGTATGAAGTATATATAATCATCT
The DNA here is from genome assembly GCA_026546875.1 of Pteroeides caledonicum. Classification (NCBI taxonomy): domain Eukaryota; kingdom Metazoa; phylum Cnidaria; class Anthozoa; order Scleralcyonacea; family Pennatulidae; genus Pteroeides; species Pteroeides caledonicum. The sequence continues at coordinate 1,471 of JAOBAZ010130327.1, read as the reverse complement.
GGCGCTTGAGTAAAATAATATAGTTAAAATGTAGTGAAAGAGTTGAAATTAATTATACATGGCCGGGAATAAAAATGTATTTTTATACAATTTAGGTAGAAGCCTACCGAGTGAAATGACCATTCGAAACAAACTTGACATGCCTGACGAGCGTCAAATGGCGTTTAGCGAGTATCCTATGTTTGGTCAGAACTTTGGCGAATGGGTAAAGAGAAGCATCATGACTGACGTGGGTCAGGCACACGCTGACTTGGTCCCACAGCCGGCGCCGTGCAACGGATGCTATCCAACCGAACGACGTCCAGTGGACGACATGGAAAGTTTGTGGTTGATGCAGCAGACGCAACAGATTGCTCAGTCGCCCTCACGTGATGATGGTTGCTCGTGTTCACAGTACACCCCAGATGTACTTCGGTGCACCTGTCAGTTCCCAGCGGAACAAAAAAACAAAGTGAAACTTGAGGCCAGCGCGGTTAACAAACATCATGGGTATGGCACCCAAAGTACAGAACAGGATGTATGGATAAACGAGCTTTTAGATATTGAGTCGCAACAAGAGCGTCTCCGTTCCCAGAAAGAAAAATTCTACCAATCACTGGCCGTCCCAGATCCGTCCCTCGAGTATCCATATTATATGGGTTACCATGACGAGAGTAGCATCTACGAACAAGAGCCACCCCCGGTGCAACTGGTCAATAATTTACCAGAGAAACCGTCACCCTTGTCTTCCTACCAGAGAGTGCCAAAGAGTACCACAGGTAACCCAGAAGCAGCGAGTTCACCGGCCAGCTCACCAGGTCCCATCAAAGGCAAGACATCCCGGCCAAGGTTATGCAACTTCCTGTTGGAGCTTCTCGCCAATCCGCAGCAGTATTCAGATGTAGTAGAGTGGGTTGACAAAGAAAAAGGGGTGTTTAAGTTTTTGAACTCGTCCGAGGTAGCGTCGCAGTGGGGAAGACGACGCAACAAGCCTCACATGAAGTACGAGAACTTCGCACGCTCGTTGCGTACCTATATTGCCAAGGGTATTCTTACAAAACCCCGAAGCAAGCTCGTGTACCGCTTTACGAGTAAAGTGATGTAGACGCAGTTATATATACACATAGTGGTTTGATGCTGGTCATTAACCATGAAAATGTAACGGTATATTTATAAATGTTTTCCAATCCACCTTGTTACACGCGCCATTATCTTCTAAGGGCATGTATACACGAGTTAAAATGTCCCATATTTGAAATATTTTGATCAACTATACTGGCTGTAGTTAATACACACAAGTAGCTTTTGCCAGCCAATTTACATTTTATTTATATCAGATGATTGATTAGGAAATATATATTAACGTGTCTAAGACACTTTGGGTCATTTGCGCATGTGCGAAAGGAAACAATATCGACGGTAGATTTTGATTTCCTTTCTGAAAGAACAAAACTTTAGGCTGGTTCTTGTATAATAAGTACAGCCTTGAAAA
>JAOBAZ010130105.1:0-11059 GCA_026546875.1 Pteroeides caledonicum | reverse complement strand
TCTGTCTGTCTGTCTGTCTGTCTGTCTGTCTGTCTGTCTGTCTGTCTGTCTGTCTGTCTGTCTGTCTGTCTGTCAGTGCTCGGCAGACATTTCTCACCATATTAGCTGCCATATGTCCACTGATCAGTTCTAAGCGGGGCATGGATGTATTGCGTTTGGATATTCTTGACTTGGACGATAAGATACCTTTGACTGTACCCGTCGAACTCTCGACCATTGAGATGGTCATGGTGGAACAAGCTAGATAACTAGCATCTGCAAATTGATGGATATGAATAGTTCGTATCTCGTTACAATTTCTGATGATGCTTCTAGGAAGACGAACACTTCTCAATTTCTCCGTCCATCGTAACCACTTTGACTTTAAATAGGGAGAAACCTCCTCGTTCCAGGCAGCTTTCTGCTCGCATACCTCTCGATAAACCTGTTTCCCTTCCACTAACGCAGGTGAAATCAGCCCCAACGGGTCGTAGATAGTTCCCAGTTGACTCAACACGGTCTTCTTAGTGACTGGTCTACTTGGTAGAAACTCAGGGATATCAATCTCTAATGTGTCTTCTCGTTTATCCCAGCCATGTCCTAATAGCTTCCCAGGGTTTGGCATACTTCCATCGAGAGCTGCAAGGTTAGATTCCCATTTATGTAAAGGAAATTACGCATCATCCATTATCATAGTAGCTTCAGCTTTGAACCTCATCAAACGTTTGATGTCGTTGCTTGTTTTCATTAAATTGTCTACGTAGGTATTTTCTCTTAAAGCCTCAACGGTTTCGCTGAATTCAGGTGGCTGTTGATTGTAGTGGTAATTTAAGGTAGCACCAAGAATGAATGGGCTTGCTTCGGCCCCAAACGGAACCCTCGTAAATCGTAGGTGCTCCACTTGACCATTAACCTCAAACAGAAAGCAAAAGGCGTCACGGTCTTGTTCCTTTGAACCAATCTGATGGAAAGCTTTATGAATATCTTCAATCAACAGGTTGGACGACATTCTTGCTCGGATCAGAATGTTCACAGTTGTGGTTGTAATGATGGCCCAGTGTGCATACATTCACTAATATTACTAGCTAACGGATGAGACTTGGAACTTGCATCAAACACCATGCGAACTCTGGTTGTGGTTGCATCTCTCCTAACTATAGGTTTGTGGGGCACGTAAAATATCCTTTCCCCTGTAGGCTCTGGTGGGACTCTCTCAACAATACCAGCTTCCAACTGCCCCTAACAATGGTTTGGTACCCACATGACAGTTGTTTGTCCTGGTTGAGCTTTCTCTGGACAGCAGCCAATCTCTTCCGGCTTGCTCCTAACCTACTTTCACACTTGGTACCCGCAATCCATGGAACATTCACCTGATATCTGCCATTTTCATCCCTTGTAACACTCTCACTGAATTGTGCATACACTTCTTGTTGGTCATTCTTCTTTCTGTCTTCTAAACCGAGCACATCAAGACTATACAACTGTTCGTAATCAGATACTTCCTTGGTAAACCAGCGGTGACCCAACCAAACTTGGTTCCCTCAACAATGGGTTCATTGTCCTCTCCCGTAAACAACTCAGTTTTAATCTTGCAATAGAGTTTGTCACCAATTATCATGTGCATGGTGTATTCATTTCCCAGCGTCTTTTAGAATGTTTTGTCCTTTGCTTTAATTTGGTTATATCTGGCCTCTTCAAAATTTGGCAATTTTGATCCGGTGACTTCAGTATTCTTCACCTGTTTTCCATCTAATGACTTGATGTGTAGGTCATACACTGGTAATGATTGCTGCTTCATACCTTTCACTGTAAAGATCTGACGAACTTCATGGCGAAATGGTTGTAGTTTTGCTCTCTTAATGGCTTCACTGGATATGAAGTTACGACCTGAGCCAGAGTCAAGGTAGGCCCAGAGTTCCTCCCCATTGACCTTCACAGGTAGAATAGCGGGCAACGACTCTTCGCCATCTGCAGTTGGGGTGTACCCATTTAGGATAGTCCCTGAACTTTGGATTTGATCACACAAACTTGTATGATGTCTCGATTTACACTTGTAGCAACCCCTTGCTCGACATTTGCTTTCTCTGTGACCTGGCTTGGCAAAATTAAAACACAGGCGCTTCTCGGCAAAGAAGGAGCGGCGTTTCTCTTTGGTGTCATACACTGGACAACAATCCCCCCAATGACCTTCTTCGCATCCAAATATACAACAGGGCCCCCGATTAGGCTGTGACCCCGACCCTTTTTGGCTGAACCAATGGCGTTCTTTCTTCTTGTCCCCGATCTCTGTTTTATTGGATTCTGGCTGGGGTTTTTAACCATTTTTGGATTGCCTTCAACAACTCATCCATTCCCCACTCTTCCCATGTTTCCTCAGTTCTTACGAGGTTAGCCTTAATATTGGGCAACTTGTTAAGGGTTGTCAGAACAAATCCTTTCAGCATGGTTCCTTCACCAAGGGTTTGTAGTGCATCATGGTGTTTGCTTAGTGATTCATAGAATTCCCGGACCCTGATATAGCCAGAACCTTTCACAGCAGGTAAGTTGATAATCTGGTCAACATGAGCAGCAATTACCATCTTAGTTTCCAAATAATCTAACTTGAGTCTGTCCCATGCAGTTTGGTATCTCAGCTGACCAGGTTTAAGGTTGCCAAAACGCTCCCTTATCTTGCGGCCACCTAACTCAAGCAAATAACCAAATTTTTCTTCTACTGAAATTGACTTATTGTGAACTTGGGTAGTAAACATATTCTCGAATCTAATCCAATCTTCTGGGGTGCCCTTAAATGGGGTAATTTTAAGCTCAGATAGTTTTGACTTGGGTTTGTCTCTAGCTGCAGACTCCATTTCTATTCTTTTCTCAGCAATTTTCATCTCAGCTTTCAGCCTGTTCTCCCATAATGCTTTCTCTCTCTCCTGTAACTCAAGTCTGAATTTCTCTTCTCCTTCAAATTTCATACTCATTTTCTCTCTATCTATACAGCGCTTTTTATCGAATTCTTCTAAGACTACATTAATTTTCTCCTTTTGCTCTAGTAAATTTGCATAACTGGCCTTTAAATCTTTTTTCCATTGCCCGATCGCTCTTTGCGTTGTGTTACCAATGTCTAATTTTAGCTCCTCGGCTCTTGATATAAGATTGTTTATGCCGTCTCGAATTTCGTCGGTTCTTTTAGCGGCTATTTGCAACTCCGAAATGTCCTTATCTTGAATAAGCTCATCAGTCTCTTCTAAATAATATCGTAGCTTACCGATTTCTTTGTCAATCTTTGTTAATCTTTTTTCCATGATCTTTAATGTGTCCTGAAGCTGGCCCAAACCACTTGCAATTTCCACCGACTGATCGCCTTCGGCCTCCATGTTTACAGTTCTCACGCTCTCGTTTTGGCAGAATTATATCACAACTTCTTGATTTTAAATAATCTTCAGTTGATCCCGGTCACGGCACCACTGTGTACCAACTTCTTGGTCACTAATGTATCACATTTTGGTTTTAAATATTTATTTAAACAGATCTCTCACTCACGTCTAATATGAGAATCACTTTCGCTTTCAATACATGTGTTCTAATGTTTTCACCCCCTCTAGTTACTCGTATCACGTGATGTCTAATGGGAGGGCCCCTATCCGGTACACAAGTTTCTATTGAAACTATCTATTTTAGTGTATCGAACAACTGTTTTCTTAGCCAAAAAATCTTCAGAATTACCGTAATCACAATGAAAATCTCTCCTAAGCCAGCGCCGTAATGATTTTCTGTTTATACAACGCTCAAATGAGAACAGACATTCTTCGCCAAGGAACAAGCACCGCGAGAAGGTGCTTCTTGTTCGAGTTTCTTCATCGATCTTTTTTGCGTACCTGTTTGGCTTCTAGAAACAGAATTTCGCCAATATGTTTCCAAAGAAATAAGAAAAAAATCTAAACCTCTCAGTAACTGTTCAACCTCGAAAGAAGGTCGCAAAAGGATGGTAAAGTATTCAAAGCAAAATCCGCAAAACTCTAAACGTCCTGCGGAACGTGATATACATCTTTCATGACGACCGCTTCTTGTTCTGCTCAACTTTTGTCCCTTTTGAGATCAACAAAACCTAAAGCCGAGTTGTCTGAATCAACCACATGAATTAAAAGCCATATGAGGGCAATCTTGTCATCATATTCATTGAAAATGCCTTTGGATATGCAGTTACGCACGCCATTACGTAAAGACCATTCTCGCTGAGGTAGTGACTCGAATTTCACTCGCGTGTTAGGCCTTTTATATAAGCCCAAGATATGCAGAATCTGATCGACTGTAACCTAAGAATTGTCATGACAACAAAAACAGGACATTTTATACTATAAGATAGGGGTGATAGCGGCTCAAACAAACATGTTTTGGTAGCGGCCGTTTTCGGCCGTCCCGCGGCGCATGGGAAAGTTTTTTGCGGCCGTTTGCGGCCGTCCCGCGGCGCATGGATTAAAGCCAAAGAGTTGCCTGCGGAGGAGGCTGGCTTACTGGTTAAGGTAGTAGCCCACCCTAAATAACTCAAATAACTTTTTGCCCCAATTTTTATACAATTTCGCCATTTGTAACAAGAATTTGCACGAAATTAAAAATGTATTGTGATCTATTTACAAGATTGTCTATTGTGTTGTTGTGAAATGATAAACAAAGTACTAAACAAAAGAAACCATTGTGAATAGAAAACCAAACAATGAAAACGAGGAAAACCTTGGTTTTGACACGCGAAAGGGAGCATTGAATTTTAGCCGATTGTTGCAATATCAAGAAAAAAAAGTAGTTTTATAAATGTAATAAAATGACTATATAGCCAGTAGGACCATAACATTTTTCCAAAACTTGAAAATATATTATTCAACTTAAGGTAGACTACAACGTTACCTAGTGTTTGAAATCAAGAAATGGGTTCTTCATACAAACCCTTGTTGTGTTTACAGTCAAGCAAACTGGCTTTATTCGTGCGCTTCTAGCTCTATATCTAAGTTACCAAATTCTACGTATTTCTCAACACGAGACGTGCAAATGTTCTGATGTCTTGCTTCAGACTTGCTGATGTTGATAGAGTAGGCGAGTCATCAGTTCTTCCATTATTTTCCTAAGAACCAAAGCCGTGATGGCTTCGTCAGTTATTTGGATGAAGGTGTAGTACCGCACACACTCCAACAAATATATGGCCGATTTATAAATAACGAAAAACGAAGTTGTTATTTGTCCGTGAACTGATTTAATGAGTACGCAAAGAGAATTATACAGGTTCTATTCACAGTAGCGGAGCCAGCCTGACGATTTGTCCCGCTATGCCAATATTTTGGTGTTTATTGACTGTGGAAACAATAAATTTCTAAAGACATGAATAATTATAATAATTCGAAATTTACATAGCGGGAGAAAATCGTCAGGATGGCTACGCCACTGTAGATTCAATTTGTGTAGTGGTTAGTGTGCTTGTTTTAGGGTACTAAAGCCTCGGGTTGCTAAAGACTGCTCGGACTAGTTTTTTCAACTTTTTTCTTCTAAGACTTAAAAAAACGCTACATTTAAATGCTTTGTGTATTATCTGCAGCTGTAAAAGTAAGAAAGAGGACAACAACTGTGGATTAACTGAGTGGTTGTGGCTGTGGTATACGTTACCATGCAAGTTCTGAAAAATCTCCCGTCAAAATACTCCCATTAATAATTTCTCTCAAGATTCTGTGTTGTCTGAAAATTCTGGAATATTTGATAAACAGAAAAATACTAACAGTGGAGACGACTTATGAAGACGACTTTGGCGCCTCATACGCGAGTCTCCTAGCCGGCTTCGAGTTTTCACCTGAGATCCAAGCTTTCGAATACATTAATATTCAGTCGATGTTAATGCTCATAAATGACTGCTGACCAAGAGGTTTTTAGACGCGGCCTCCATCATCGGCCGTGTTATAGCAACACCCGGATACATCGAGGTTTTTGAAACTGTTAGGTCAAAGAACTACTGAACAAATAAGGTTGAATAAAATGAGGAAACTTGTTACTGTATGAACCAATAAAGGTAAGAATACCAGGGTTGGCTTAAACTACACTTTTGTTGCCTAAAGTACTACAGTTTTTAATAAACACGTTTTTAAATGCTTGTAAGTTATATTCTAATATATTGCAATATTGTAATGTATCATGACATGTGTAAAAAGTAAAATATCAGCTTTATCTTAAATAAATACATCCGCAGATTTATTTTTTGTAAATACCATAAAACACCACTTAGAGCTAGAAGGGGAGAGATGTACTCGCTTTGAAGAATAATCTACACTAAGTTTTATCTGCGATTTATTATGTACAGACTAATATATAGTATAATTATAAACTAGGGTGGAACGAGTTATTCCTGTAATCATACACTCACTGATAGCGAGTTTTATCTATTCTTTGACACTGTACCTATTAAGTGACCCGACTCAATATACTGTATAACTATAAGCCATAAGGTAAGAGTTAAATAAGAATACCAATTTCTGCGTATTAAAAGAAAGTAACTTAAATTAACTTGAACGTATAAGTATTTGGACGTTCAGGGTTAATAGCAACACTGATGCTTCGACATGCCCATGTTAGCGTTTGAAAATGTGGACCTGAGCCAAAAAACGTTCTCGTGGAATGAAACAAGTGACATTATGATTATTGATGACAATCCATTGGCGAGTTCGGCTTGGTGTACCAACACTGTCTTCATTCTTTAGTTAACTCATTCCAGTGCTTGTTGAATGGGACAGTATTTCACGTCATGTCTACATTTGAAAAGGCTAAAATGGCACACTTATTTAATACACGTTTTGCAAAATCAAATTATGCCATGATGCCACACAAGATCTGCAATGTGTGGCCATTAAAAAATTGAAAATATTACTTAATTACATGATAGAACATGAATGTTAGGAGAACAGCACTGCTATAGCATGTTTAAACATGTTAACCTTAAAAGTTATTCAATTAAAACATGCAAGTTGAACCAACATTGTTGCTCATGCATGTTACCCTTGGGCTCTGCTTTTTTTGCTAACATGTAAATAGCTGTTCTTTTTAATTCTTAAGGGATTTTCTTTTGAAATACATCAGCTGGGAGTTTCTCCTGGGCAAGTAAAATTGTCTGTGATTGAGCGGAGCAAAACCCTGTTAAGGGACCTTTTAGGGCTGCACCATGCCATGGAGAAAAGAAATGAGCAATTGCTTAATGACCCATTGCCGATGGTTTTCTTCTGTGTGAGTAAAATCATCTGGTATTAGCCAGGGGAAACTCTGTTAAGTGCCTGTTTGTGGTCAGTACCACAGTTCATGGGGTAATACTGATGCGGATTATGACTTGGGCTGAATTGGGATGACATGGTAAAATTGATAAGAAGTATTGCATGAATTCCTAAAATGCATTTCTTTAGGCAAGATTTGTGCTATATTTCTTATGGAATACTGTACATACAGAACCTTTTCCCATAATTGGTATCAGAAGCCCTCTGAAATGTTTTTCATTACGTTACTTCTGAGCAGTAATGTAAAGGAGAGGTTAAAAGAGGTTACATTTTATTCTGCCAGTGAAGGCAATAAAATGAGATTAAAATTGTTATAAATCGAAGATGGCAAACCAGACAATTCTTTAAGCTTATAATATATCTCTCCAATAAAACAAAATATGAAAGAGCATTAAAGTAGGGGGATATATCACTTTTTACAGTTCTTTTATATTAGATAAAGTTAAAATTAATAGCACATGCCCTGACAGATTTAAATGTGAGTTATACCGGGTACCAGATACAGTATTTTATTCTAACAAATGCCAGATAATTTTTGGTTAGTAATACATGTATGTTATTTACAGGCTGGGAGGTCTGTACTGAAAAAATATTTTCACGAGATCTCAGAAGCGGCCCGGGGCCAAACAGACCTAAACAGTAAATAACATTTTTATTTTTTGTTCTAATAATTAGGCAATTCACGTTGTAAAATGCCTTATTAGCTAAATGAGCATAGAGGTGCATAAATTTGTATGAGAAAACAACGAGCCTAAACAAAAAAATTCACTCTGATAACTGCCATCTGAATACATTTTTTTGTTTTCTTTTTTGAACAGTTTATATTAGCTTTTGAATCGATTTTAAAGATTTAAACTCAGATTGCCGTATTGTGTCACATATAAGTTGCATCTCTACCCAGTTTACATTTACATGTAAATGTACTACCAGCCAGTACCGGTACTTGTGTGGGTTATTTGAATAAATGCCATATTTTTGATGTACAATGTACTGTACTGTAGTGTATGGTAAGCAATATTTAACAATTATTGGATGAGCTTTTTGTGATATACGGAATTATCAAGGTTGGGGTAAGTGTTATCAGCTGAGCCAAAGATGAGCCTGATAACACTTACCGAAACATTGATAATTCTGTATATCACAAAAACTGAGTCCAATAATTGTTTTAGTATACATTTTCCAATCGGTAAACATTGAAAACCGGGAGTCAGTTATAATAATAATAATATTGTTTCGGATAATCCCTGGTTTTTTCTCCTCCGAAGTTTTTGCCGCTGGTGTAATGGCGGGCTCAAGCACAGAATCTACAAATAAGTCAACTGTAGGTTTCTTGACTGTTGAATTTAACTGTGTGTGGTTAGCCAATCAAAATGCTTGAACCGACTACAATGTGCCAGTATTATACATTTTGTTCTCTTTTTCTAACAAGTTACTGAATTAATTTTTTTTAACAAATTCTATCAGAGCGTTTCAGTCAAAAAACTATTGTATAATACCCAATTGAAATTGTATGTTGACAAAAGCTATCATTCTGTTTCAGTGTTTGTTGTCACAGGAAAGCAGCTTATTTTAAAAGGAAATACTCAAAATAGCGTAATATTTTGGGTTTTTCCTGTCATGTAAGCACTTGGTCCATTTGAAGCAAGGGAGGTTTTCCTGTAAGAAGTAAAACCAGTGAAGACTGGCATTTAGTGTGTATTTTTTTTTAATTTAATATTTTTGGTTTATATTAGATGTTTGGTGCCAGCTCTAATATAAATCCTTATTCAGCCTTAAGTCAAGGGGGTCATGGCCATGGACAGCTTGGGGGACATTCTCATGGTAGTCATGGTCATAGTCATCACCCAGGGGAGAGCTGTGGAATGGCAGATAAACCTGGACAGGAGGGTGCTGAGTTTCCCGCACCTGGTCCGTTAAATAAACCAAAAGTGGCACCACCTAAACCAACAAAGCCTGACCCATCAACAATGACTGTTGTTCAAGCTGTGCAGTATGGTGAGATGGGAAAACTTGAAGAGTTTGTTGAAAATGGGCATGATGTACGGGAACCAGATAATGAAAATGTAACATTACTTCACTGGGCAGCAATCAACAATAGAAGTGAAATTGTAAAGTAAGTACTATTAGTACCATTAGGTAACTATATGTATAGCTATGTGCCAATAGTAGCTGAATTGCCTGTATTCTGGTACTTTTATATAACCCTTAAACATTTCCCAGTTTTTCATTGTTGTTTTTTCGTTCTTGTTTTTACTTTTGTCATGTTTATGTACAGTGTATATGACTTCATCTGCTGTTTAAGCTTTAAAAGAAAGTTTATGGAGAAGACAGGTTACCTTTACAGGGCTCAAATTCTAATTTTTCACACTAGAGCAAAAAATGTCCTAGTAAACAGCATAAAATTTGAGCTATCCTACTAAGCCATTTTTCATTTTCCTAGGCTATTTTTTTTAAAATGCAGTAGTAACAACACCATTGTCTTCCTTAAAATCAAGCCAGTCACTGTTCCATTCTTTAACAGCTGTTTACATGTGCTGTTTGACCTTTTACCTCTTTATTGTTGATTATTGTTATGGAAGACCATATTTTTGTGCGCTCCAGTTAAGTGACATGTAATATTTTGAAAATTCAGCTCTTCTACTGTACTGCATTTTAATGCATAAAAATGTATACCGGTAATAATTTATTTATTTATTTAAGAGATGGGTTACATGTACCTGTATTACAGTTTAGTCAAACAGGAAACTGTACTAACCCATCTGTTACCCGGTATGTTGAAAGTTCTATTTTGTAAAACCAGCACCTTCCAAACTTCTTATTTTAATTGCATTGCCCCCATCTGGAACATAACTCGTAGAACTGCCTCACCTGAAGTCTTTTGAAGCATGTCTTGTTGTAAGCGCTTTTTACGTAAAATTTGTGTAGTGTAACTCTATTCAGTCTATTGCGAATATTGTTTGTTTGGCCGACGTAAGTGTCCCCACAATTAGGGCAAATGATAAGGTACATGTATATAGCTTTCTTGGTTTTGCAGGACATTGTTGATTGAATTTTCCATGTTTTTCCCAATTTTAGTTTTATCGTGTTGCCAGTTATTATTATTAAATTGCAAGTTCCACATCGTCTTTCGTTACACTTGGTTAACTTGCGGTTTTGGTTTATCCTCTGTAAAATCGGCCTTGGTTAGTATGCGTTGAAGGTTTGGTGGTTATCGTCGGCTAATTATAAGTTTCGTGTCTGTCAGTAATTTTTTCATATCCGTTGAGTTTGATAAAAAACCTAGGTGTTCTTTAATCGTTTTGGTTATTGGTGGATTGTAAGGGTTATGTGTGGTAACTAAGGATAGGATTTTGTTATTGTTGTTCTTTGCTTTTTGCTTTGCTGATCTTAATTGTTCTACGGGAATTTCTTTGGCCTTCTTAATTCCTTTTGCTATTATTGGTTTAGGATAATTCTTTATTTGTAGAAATTCAATCAGTTCATGTAAATGGTGTTCTCTAATATTTTCTTTCTTTATAATAGTGCATATTCGTCTTGCTAGGGTGTACGGGATGTTGTACCTTGTGTCTTTGGGATGGCATGAGAAAAAAATCCAAGTATTGGTGGTGTTGTCTTGTAATAGATGTAATATATCCCTTTTGTCCTTACAATTCAGTATGTCCAAGAGTTTCTTCTGCTTCATCACGGCTAGTCATGTGTAATATGAGTGTTTATAAGTTGTTTTAATTGCATTGCCCCCATCTGGAACATAACTCGTAGAACTGCCTCACCTGAAGTCTTTTGAAGCATGTCTTGTT
>JAOBAZ010129995.1:0-11060 GCA_026546875.1 Pteroeides caledonicum | reverse complement strand
ATCGGTTACTATTGATTCCAGTAAATTGATTTTTCTCATCAGTCTCACCAGTCCAAGGGCGAAAGGGAAGCCAACAAATTGAAAGTCCTTGTCGCTTAGTGCTGCTACGGGTAATGGGTCGGGATACACCTGGCGCTACAGGATGCCCAGAGAACTCGGATTTGTCGTGCTTCAGCAGGTCATAGTCACTAGAGTAGTTGGTCTGGAAGCTTGTTAAAAACTTAATAGTATTTTGTAATTTGGGGCGATTAACCAATAACAGTGCTTTATATCTTTATTGTTCCACTCATGGTTGAGTGTTTTTCCGAATCATTCTTATATCTGCTCGACTCATTATTCAATAGGCACGTGATCACGGTGCACAAACTTGCATACACCCAGACAATAACATAGATATGGAGTTCTGTTCAATATTCATTGAGCTTCCAGGCCGTCCACTTTACTGACTATGGGCAGGCCAACACCACGGTACTGACCAAGGAGTATAATAAAAATAACAATATTCTCGTTAGTTATAATGTCCATGCACTATTAAGGAACTTTAAATGTATGCCCTAACTCCTGAGACGTAATGAGACAAAATATGCGTCAAAGTGTTGGTTAAACCTAGATTGCAGATCGCGGGTATGTGGTAATGATTCATATGAAGTGAAAGCACTGATTTCAGGCGTATATATTGAAAAATTAAAAATGTAATTTTTGAAAATTATGTTTTTGAAATTATAACATATTCATTGTCATAAGTATGTTAGTCTTCGCAATATTATGGTATATAGCCGTCATACACACGGACGGAGGACACCTCTTTGGTCGGGCAAAATATCGCGGCCACGCCACTTTAGTCGGGTATAATGTCGGTACGCCCCCAGTGCTAAACCTGAAGTTACGCTACTGATACCGACTGCCTATATTTCACATGTCTAGAATTTTTTAGGGATATTGTTGCACAACCAAATCTTAACGGACCGCCTGAGAGCCTTGGTTGTTAGTAGATGCATGAAGATAGGTAGTAGAAAATCTTATTTAGCACGCTAGCTGACAACTGTTAGCCGAAGCTAATTTACTTGGGCTGTGTGTCAACATAAAATGTTTAAGCGATACAAGCGACAAGCGATTTCCAAATTGTAGCTTTATTGATACACGAACTTAAATCATGATTGTTAAAATGCCTATGGAACGAAATTTTTGTTATTCTGATTATCGTTTTAATTGAAAGAACTTTAAATGAAGAACTAATTGCCTTTTTTTTCATATATTTTCTCGTTAGCGAGATATTAAGTATTCAAATAAATTGACTGTGACGTCACTGGTTGTGTACAGCGAATTTGCATATTGGAAAATTGCTTCCATCTTTGAGATTATTGAAATTATTAAAATCATTTAAAACTTTGCCTGTGTACATACATGTATATACAACCAAATGTAATAACACTGTACAGGTTTTATATTTTCCAGATGAACTGTGAGATTTAAGACTTCACGATTAACAAAACACAATTGTTTATTTTCTCCTCGGTAGTAACATCTTGTAAGTTGTTAATTCATGAACTGATTAAAAATGTCATGCAAGTCTCCTAAAGTAATACCAAATTGAAAACAGTTCCCACCGAACAAAAAATAAACAATTGCGTTTCGCAAATGATCGAGTCTAAAATTATTGAGTCTAAAACATTTCAAGGTAAATATAAAACCTGTACAGTGCTTTTACATTCCGTTGTGTGTATACGCATGCAAAGTTTCAAGTGATTTCATTTATTAATCTTTAAGATGGACGGAATTTTCTAATATGTAAATTCACTGTACACAACCAGTGACGTCACAGCCAATTTATTGAATACTTAATATCTCGCTAACGAGAAGAGATATGAAAAAGTGCCAATCGGTTCTCCAATCTTTTCACAATAAAACAGTAATCAGAATAATATCAGGTATTTACAGTTAGTTAATTGTCAGTGATATGAGTAGCAATTTGATTCAGTGAAGAAGAGAGTGATTTGGTTGCTGTTTGATTTCTTTTGGGATATAATTCTGAAGATATGTTTTATTAGACATGGAGCTCTTTTTCATGTTATTTGGCTTTTGTAGACAAACTTCTTAATATATCTCGAAAGTGGTATTCGCTAGGTGGTTGTCAGCATTGTATTAGAATAAATTTGTGAGAGGTCTGGGACCCGTCTTGACTAATAACGTGTACATTAATTGTAGTAGGAATAGTTGCCAGTCCAATGCAGGTAAAACAATGGGGTGATTTTTATCATTTATTGACCGGAAACTATAGGTATTCCATAAATTTCTCCGAGGGATGAAATATTCCTAGGGCGCAGTCCGAGGAATATTTCAAATTATATACGAAATATTATGTCCAAAATATATAATATACAAAGTTAAATATAATAAATACGAAATATTCAAAATATAACATATGATCATAAAAATTTTTGATTTAATTTAGAAATGCACAAGTAGGTTGTGGGCGACACTTGTTGCTTTTCATGTGCCTCTTGGATCCTTGTTGTGCAAGCGTCTTTTTATTTTATCTTTGGATCCTCGCCTTCGCCATTGTCGCTCGACTTCATGTCGGTAATTTACGAACAAATCTCTCAAGCAGGTTATGGCCGGCAAGCTGGGGTGGAAATACCCGCACTCGCGGGCACGAAAAGGGAAATTTTACTTCATATTTCATGCCCCGAAAAAATATACCCAGGGTTGAAATTCGTAGGCCATGTAATTCCAAAAATAATTCTCACCATCACGCGGTAGTATGCTAACCCTCTGATAGG
Organism: Pteroeides caledonicum; assembly: GCA_026546875.1. Lineage (NCBI taxonomy): Eukaryota > Metazoa > Cnidaria > Anthozoa > Scleralcyonacea > Pennatulidae > Pteroeides > Pteroeides caledonicum. The sequence goes on along the minus strand of JAOBAZ010129995.1, from coordinate 8,280 downwards.
GCAATATTAATTTGAGATATACCGGTATGTGGTCGTATATTTAATTCTGTTTCGGCAAGTACGTTCCATATACGTCCATTTTCATATAAACAAAAGCTCTGATTATTACGAACAGCAGAGATGAGAGATGCCACAATTTTGCAAATATCAACATTGCTATTTCAAGATAAATGCTGGGTGATTGTTACTCCCAGAATTTTAGGTGGAGCTATTCTTGTAATTTATTGGCTTCCTGTGGGTACAATCGGGTGAGAGGCAAGTTAAAGAGTACAGTTAAATATTTCCTGTGTATATTCATCTACCAATCATCTATGCAACCTATAGTAAGAATCTGTAGACTAATTGTGGAGTGAAATTTTCCACAACCAAGTTGAAAATAACTGAGAACTTAAAACTTTGTTAAGGTGGACACCTGTAGTTCCCAGGTAGTTATTGACCTGTAGGTGTGATTGTGGAAAATTCAGCACCAGAATTTTAGAAGTAATTATTAAAATAATGTTTTGCTTATTACTAAGCGTGTTAAGAATAGAAACTATTGATCAATAAATTCTCGTAGCCTTTACTTTGACAACCATGACGTTTCAATATGGCCGCCAATTATAATTTTTTTTACCTACTGTTTACTGTATGTTTTATTATCCAGTTAGTAATCCGTAGACTAATTTTAAAAATATTCCGTAGGTACATGCGTAGGTAAAATTGTCTTGCTGACTACTACAGTACCTGGATAGCGAAACATTTGGTGAAAAACTTAAACTCAAAAGTTTTCAAGCATCATATTTACAACTCCGTTTATTTGTTCCTCAACGATAATAATGTTCTATACCAATTTTAGTCGGGTTTTAGACGTTATTACTCAACTGAAACTGCTCTTATAAATATCTATGTTAAATTGATTAATAGCCTTGATAAGAACTGTATAAATGGAATAATTTTAGTGTATTTTAATAAATCTTTTGATCTTGTTGATCATACGGTGTTAATCAGTAAATTACAACTTTATGGATTTGAAGATATTAGCTCGAAATTGGTGACTTCGTTTCTCACTTCGCGTAAACAATGCACCTCTGTAAGTAATCGTTTCTCTTCGTCTCAGTTTTTAATTCATGGTGTGCCACAAGGCTCTGTTCCTGCCCCCTTATTATTTCTAATATTTATTAATGATCTTCCAAAATCAATATCATATCCAGCAAAAGTTGATATTTTTGCCGATACGACGGTTAGCAAGCCTTCTTGGCAAGACGTAACAAGCTTAAGGGACGATTTTAACACCTCTATACAAGACGTTGAACATTGGACAGAAAACAATCGCCTTTGTTTGAACCCGGGTAAGACAAAAACAATGCTCATTACTGGTAAATGACTGAAGGTGAAGTCTTCCTTCAGACCATCGAACATTGAGCATTACAACGAAATCTGGCGAATATCTACAGCATCGTAGTTACAAACTTCTTGGAGTTATATTTGATGAATGATGATTTACATAACGTATCACATTGATACGTTATGTAAAAAGTTGTCACAGAGAATTGGGCTTCTACGTTCTATACGTCATTACTTACCGTTGAAGGAACGAATTCAATTTTACTATGCAATAATTAGGCCGGTTCTCTTGTATGGTGGGCTTATATGGTCTTCGACAAGTAAAGAAAACCTACGTAGAGTATTCAAGCTGCAAAAGAGAGCAGCGTGAGTTGGATGCTAAAATTCAAGAGAAGAGAACTGTTACTTTGTTTAATTCATTGAGTTGGTAGTACAATAGATATTATTATTATTATTATTATCATTATTATTCCACTATCTATACTTAAACTAAACATATGCTGTATGGTATTTAAACTCATGAATGGATTAGTCCCCGACTATCTTATTAATAAATTTCCAAAAGTGAGCCACATATCTACGCGATGCTGTTTGAGATACAGTAATGTGACATTTGTGTGCCCAAAATACAACCGGGAAACAGAAGGAAGAAAGTCGTTTGCGGTATCAGCAATTAAAAACAACATTTAGACCTTGATCATTTTAATTTTAACCTTTCTTAATCTATAACATAAATTGACATTGTTATATGGGCAAATTTATTGTAATCGTATATTATAATTTAATTTTATCTTATGTTGAGGGCCACAAGTTTTTCAGCCCTCGGCTGTAATGTGTCTTTTTTTACCCTCATGAAATAAAGTTTTAATCTAATTTAATCTAATATAATGGCGTTCATATTGAGGTGTCATTGTTGCTAGAGCAACAACTTCTTCAGTTTTATAACCAATAGTCCTTTACTTCTAGCACGCTTAATAATAAACACATTCTTAACAATAATCATAATTGATAAACGTGTGAAATTATACATAAACATCGACAACTACAAAGTGCATTAGTTGACAAGACGCCGTCATACAAAAATGGTTTAAGAAGATGCCAACTTTGCCTCGCACAAAAATTTAACATTACTCTCCAGAAATACCAAACAAACGAAGCGAACGTGGACTGTAAATCAAACGAGAGATTAGTCAATAAAACAATACAGCTGTTATATCGCGCAGTATACCAAAGAAAACCAAATACTGTATTGTAGTTATATTAAAGATTTGTAAAGATCTGGCAAAATAGCCTACAGTTGAAGCTAGTTGTTTTGTCTATTTGGTAATGTAATCTTTGACAACAAGAAAGACTGGTTACCGTTTAAGATTGTTCTAGTTAAAAAATTGACCAAAAAAACAATCTACATTTTCCCATTAGCACTTTGTTCTTATTTTGCTGTTCAAACTACCTGATCAATGATTAAATTGTGATAATTCCTCAATTGTCATGATAATTATTTATAGTTTTTTCAGTTATTCCTTAATCCATAGGCATATAATTGCAGTGTCCATTAGCTTGACCTTTTTTACAGTGGGAATTTATTGTATATAACTCTTCTGACCACACTACAGGGCATGTTAATCACATACTTTTTTTGAATTTGCATTTATTTCAAAGCATTTGGTGGATGGATGATTTTGCAATGCTCCATGGCAAGTTGTATTTATCATGATTACATTATTTGTACAATATTTGCTGATTTTGTGGACCATGCATTTAGATATATAATAGCTGGTATCATAGGTTTTGTTTATGTACTTAAACTGTATTCAAAATAAAGACTTTAGAGTAGTTGTAATCGATTATCATAGCTGTAAAAATTAATAGTTAGAACCAACAAGAGTCAATAAATATTTGGCTTTCAGTGGTATACCAGTAACTAGTTTTGAATTACTGGTATGGGAACCACTGGTGTGGCAGTTATCTATATATAAAATTAAAAAAAATCAAAATAGTGGCAGCTAGGAGGGGACACAAAAATCCCTCACCCGTGCTTAAGTGGAATTACATGACTACTGTGAAATTTGTTTTTAGTGAGTTCTTAAGACATTAGTCTGTGCGACATATTACATTACATGGTGAGTACCGTTAAAAAAACGGTTGCAAAAATGTATTGCTGGTATAATGACTTACTTGCTTTGTTGGCATATGAGAATTTGTATCTGCCTATATTAAATTACGGTTCAGTTCACCAAATAAGTACATTTCTTTGTTTTCATTTATTACTCTATCCATCTTTGTACCCATAGCGTCTTATTGAAGGAGCCCGTAATTAATTAACTTAATTCACATACCTTAATGTAAACGACAATGAAATACGATGGGCACGAACTGATTTTAGACCAGGTGGCATGTAATGTTTCTAACAAGGATTTGTTTGTTATGTACAATATCAACACATACGACTTCTAGGTCAGAGAAGCTAGAAAGTTGGTGATTTCTTACTCTTCAGTCAGCAGACCCATTCGACCCTACTACAGGCCATGTACTATACTTGTATTTCGTTATATGTAATTCATTATCTGCCCTTTCAGGTGCATTTATCAAATTTAAATTAAATATTTTAATTGCTGGTATTGAGTGCCCATTATCACCCATCTCCATAGATACAACATGTAGACATATCTGATGAACTGTTTGGCCCGTCTGCTTCAGCCATTGAACTCTGAGTAGACTGGAACGATAACTCCATAAGAGACTCCCTATGATTGGTTGAAGCCAAAATCCGGCCAGACGTTGACAACTCCCCCCTGCGAAAGAGCAAAATTCGTTACGGTTCGAAGCAGTTCCGTTTTAACCAAATCATGTAAATTTTTTATCGATTTTTGTCAAGTTGCAGTGATGTTAAAAGGATCATACATATAAAGATGCGTGAAACGCTCCAAAGGACAAAACGCTTTAAAAACCAAAGATCATTTTGCGTAAACAATCAAGTTAAATGTGCCTTATTAAAGTCAAATGATAAACAAACGGACAACACTTGTCATCTGATCAGGTAAGTAACTACTTTATTTGAAATTATCTAACGTTTTAATGACACATTTATAGATTTTTAAACAGTATTAACTGTGTCATTTGCAATCTTTCACCAGGTTTTACTTCTTGCATCACGCGACTCGCCTACCGTATGTATGAAAGCCGAAGTGTCAAGTATTTAATTTGTCAAATTTAACCAACTTCACTTTGTGGTCGTCGTCGAATCCCAATTCGCTCATGTCCAGCTTGTGATCTTCAAAAAGGTTGTCTTTGTTGGATCGGCCAAAGATAAAAGGTCGCAGAATTCAAAAGTCAATTTACTACGAAGCTATTCCTCGCCAGAAATCTCTTTTCCTTTTCCATCTTTTGCTCATAATCTTATTATTTTGAATACGTTCGTTTCATGTATATGTCCTAGTGTTTAATAGTGGTGAAGCTGGCAATGGTAACTGGTCATTCCAGGTAAATTTTAAAACGAGTTATAAATTAATTTCTTTAACAATACTTTTTATTAAATTGCCATCGCTGGTTTCACCACTTCGAGTTTACATTTGCTTGCTAAAGTTAAATAATGTCTTGTTGTTAAATACATAGTAAATAAAGATATATTGTTTGATGGATCGACACTTTTTGGGGGTTTTTTTTGTCAGAATTGTTTTTGTTTTATTAAAGATATAGTAATTTAATTTTTCGTTCAGCTCACGTTCACCTCGGTTCATTATGCTTTACTAATGTTTTTTTTATTACAAAAGATGACAATAATAAGTTTTGATTTTCAATATTTTTGTTAATACGCGTATTTAATAAAAATATTGAAAATCAAAACCTTGTTGTCATCCTTTGTAATAAAAAAACAGTTAAGAATATTAATTTATTTTATAAATTATGGCTGGTATTTTGCCCACACAGAACACTGTTGTAAGGCACGGTGACAGACTTAAAAACGTATAGATTATTACTTATTATTTGCTTTGACTTTAATTTTTCGGATTTTTGTTTTAAAAACATGTGGAAAACCGATCTAGCTTTGCGCTACAGCACGAAAAAGGCCTGGGGAGATGTAAACATCGCCTAAAAATTGTAAATCATGTTCTTAAATTTTATTATATTGTTTTAAACTTCAAACTACGTTCTTGGCTGCTGATATGTTTTTTACAAATGCAACAGCAATGAAACTCACTAACTGATAAAAAATTCCTTAATATTGTGACCTGGAAATTCTCAAAACTCAGAAAAACCAAAATATATCGCGCGGTTTCTCGATTGTGAAGGACACCTCTCTAGTGGTAATTTTAAATGACAACCGTGTTCAGTTGTTTTATTTGGATAATTTGAAAACCCTTTTTACTATGTGTTTAGTGAAATAAAAAGTTGTAAAATTTGATTAAAGTGGCAACATTTCAAAGTTTTCTATTACGTTTTTCGACGCCATTTTGAATGAAAAAAGGACTGGAGCTACCTGCAAGTTTTGGCTTCAAAGTACCCCCCTGAGTTAGCGTTCCAGTGTTTATATAGAGTTCAATGGCTTCAGCAAGGAAAATTGCATTCATTTTTGACATACGTTTATCTTATGACGAACATGTTACCGCTACGTGCATGCAAATCATGCTTCTTTCACTTTCGTATTATCGCAAGGATAAGGCATTGCTTATCTCAATCAGATGCTGAAACCTTTGTCCACGCGTTTATTACTTCCAAGTTAGATAACTGTAATTCGTTACTTTACGGATTCCCAAAATTCTTAATCGAACGTCTACAAAATGTCCAGAACTCTGCAGCTCGTATGATTACACGTAGTAGCAAGAATGAACACATTACGCCTGTTCCGAGCCATCGCATCGTATACAAGATATTATTAATAACTTACAAAGCATTAAACGGTCTAGCACCTGATTATATTAAAGCTTTAATACAAACGTAAAATCCAAGCAGGAATCTAAGATCATCGTCGAAGAACTTATTGAAAATACCATCAGTCAGACTGGTCAGAGGTCTTTCTCTTTTGCTGCACCGAAACTATGGAACACTCTGACAAGTTTTAAAAGCAACATCAAGACTTTCTTTTTAAACAGATTTATCAGTAACTTTACTTAAAGACAATTGTTCTAAATATTCTAAGAATTTTTACTGTAAATGGTAGTAAAAATCCTGTAACTTAACGTAAAGCGCTATCGAGCTTTAGGAAATAGCGCTATAGAAATGCATTATTATTATATTATTTAATTGAATCTACTGATTTTAAATTCAGTGAATTCACTTGTAAATGCTCTCTGAACTTAGTTTGGTAGACAAACAAAATTTAAACGCCATACAACTGCCTTTTCACCACGGCCTTTAATTTTTGTTGTTCAAGTTTGTCGTATCAGCAGTTTCTGTGTATGATTCTTTTTGTGCGGGGACGTTCTTACTGATACGAACAAAATTTGCTGCATTTTACATTTTCACACACGCTTTCATGAAATCTCTTGGCAATTTGGTTGACTTTGTCATTGTTGTTAGAATGTGTCATTCCTTTGCCTCCTGTACTATGTAGCTCTTTTATTTTAACCAACGATGTGCTTTTCAGTGAAGCCACCAATTACCAAAACTGCTTCCTTTGACTTCTCTTTGTCACTTTATCTTTATTGGTTTTGTATTTATTTATTTTTTAAAATACCAAAACATTATCAAGGATATTCTCATTGAAAAACCTTTTTCATTTTATTTAGCACTTCTTGTATTTTTTGGCAACGCACATTCTTCTTTTTTAACCATAATCTGAAAATATAATCGCGCAAGCACCCAAAAATAAAAGTATTTTCTGTGAGAAAAACACGTTATTATAGACAGAACAAAACTTTCCAATGTATATTTCTTAATCTCGTCGCCGCTGAAATTAACGTATCTAAATAACTTAAATCCTCAACAGAGGAGGTAGAATCAACTTCGATGTGATATCACTTCGGTTGAGGAACTATAAGCATCAATATCAATATTAATATTTTTAAAAGCGGTGGCTTATTTGCACAAATACTGTCAGTACACAAATCAAGGAATATTATGCCAGAGAAGGCAATAACGGGCCATTGTCACACAGTGAAAGCCACTGTAAGGCTTTTTGGCAAAATCAAGCTTGGAGTAGCTATATATAATACGCGATTGTAACTTTTTCTTCAAGCTGACACCTCAGCAAATATTTCTGACTCCTAGCCGGGGTTTGTTTTTGCGACCTTCCAAACCAGATCTACCAAGATCTACCCAGTTTCTCTAACCACTGACCCACTGGCTTAGATGGCAGAGCGTTGATAAGTCGTATTGCTGCCTCGAGTACATAATTTGTATGTGTGCCTTTCAGTCTAAACATATATACGTGTTCTAACATGTTTGAAGTAAGAGTTATATATGTAAGCGTTCTCCACCAATGAATATATACAGTAAAATAATTGTTCGTCCAATCATAATCGCGAACGGCGCGATTTCACGGTGAAAGACACGTCGTTACTCTGTCTTATTACCTGAAACCAGTGAAGGAACGATCATTTACTGAACAGGTTCTCGATGAATATCAGTAATAATGTATATAGTAAAGGAATACCGTATGGATTTCCGATGTTGCGAGACATTCCAAAAGCGTAATAAAAACACAAGCCGTAGGAAAAATTCAATGAAATAAATTAATTGTTCAATTAAATCAAATTCACATTTGATGAAAACTAGTTTTATTTAGTTTTTTACTGTTCTTTAGATATTGATGAATGTCATCAGAAAAATGCTTGTCATAAAGATGCTTTATGTAACAATACTGTGGGAAGTTTTAAATGTATTTGTAAATCTGGTTACACAGGTGACGGTAAAACGTGTTCAGGTATGGAAATGAAACATTTAAAAAAATTACTTATATCAAAAATTACGGTTTTTTTCGTTTGGCCTATTATCTGTCCTTGTTTCGATTTGTTTACT
>JAOBAZ010129994.1:0-18786 GCA_026546875.1 Pteroeides caledonicum | reverse complement strand
ACTTACACATACACTTACACACAAACATACACACACACACACACACATACACACACACACACACACACACACACACATACACACACACACACACATATACACACGCGCGCACACACACACGCGCGCACACACATGATATTCACGTACACACACATACATACACACAAACATACACATACACACACATACATACACACGTACGTTCGTGTGTACGTACATAGACATATTTCTGTACCGCAATCCGTACATCCTTACACAAACAAGCATACACACGTGTACACGTCCACCCAAACGCGTGTATTCATGCACTCACATCATGGTACATGCACGCGCTCGCGCGTGTACGTACACACAATCTCAAGCACGCCTTAGTAAATATGATAATTTTCTATTTTTTTTTCTGTGTTTCATATTCAATACTTAACACATTTTATCAACAATTTGACCTTTTGTCTTGCGTGGATTACTGGCACGAGCCGACACGGTATTACCCACTCGGCTTTGACCGTTGTGACCTTTTGATATATATGCGCTTTAGCATTGAAAAAAGACATTAATTTCGAGCGAAGGCTTGCTCTTACGAAAAAACCCAAACATAAATAAAAGTTATAGATACTACATTGATGGTATCAAATATTTCTTAAAAGCTAGTTAAACTGTAGCCAAGGAAAGATGCAAACAAAACTAGCGCATGCGCAGAACAGACATTTTACCATAATTTGACTTGGGTGGGTGTCAATCATTAAACTGAGATTAAAAGCCCATTTACACGATACGATTAGTTATGTGCGATTTGTATCCTGGCGTATGTGATTGAGTGAGCAGAGAAAAAGGATCAGATTTTAGATCCGCTATTGGTTGAAAGATGGCATTGCACTGATTTTCATACGTCAGGATAGGAATCGCATACAACTAATCGTATCGTGTAAATGGGCCTTAAAACAATAAAGAAACGGAACTACTGTCATATAACGTTACATTAAATAGTTCTCCGACTATTGTAAAATATTATTGTAAAAGCCAATATTTTTATACGAGTCCGAATTGTCTATGAGCAGATAACCAACGAGGGCGCAGCCCGAGTTGACTATTGTCCATAGACAAGGACGAGTATACAGTCAGTTCCACACTAGAAAAAAAATACAGTTTTTCTCATGTAAACTAATGAAAATGTTGGTTTTTTGACCGCAATTGGCTCTGGTTTGATGGCATTTTCCCCAACCGTTGTCTATCAGCGAATATCGGAACGCAGGATTTGTAATACACAATGACTGAATGTATACCAAAAAAACAATATAAAAGCCGTCTTTACCCTTGAGACAAGTCCTTGACTTCGACATGACATCAATGAAACCCAAGAACACGGTCATGTCAGTACATTTAATTAAATATTGTAAAGTAGTATGACATCTCCTTGTATGAATGAAACCAACCTGGAATAAGTTCAAGAATGCTTAGCGTTTTTTGTTAATATTGTCGTATAAAAGAAAGTACCTCTTATATTTTTTAGATACAGAAACAGCTGCTAGAACCAATTGTTTCTGTATCTGTATAAATATAGGAAGAATTTCATAGTTAATAAGGTGGTCACTTTGGGCATCATGTAGTATCATATAGCCTACTATCATGTTCCCTGAAATGAGAGGAGTTAGCCAGTGTATACGCCCGTACCCTTAGACGGTGGGGAAATCAGTTCTAAATTTTTGGTATAATTTTGCAATTTCTCTAACAACATTAAAATAACTACGTTATAGGTAAAATGCCAAGGTTGAAACAACTTTAACTTAATAAGTGTCCATTTTTTTAAAAAATAATCACTCCTAAAAATACCGCTCCTTTCCGTACACCGTTGGCCGACTTCCGAGTGCTGTCACCTCAAAGGTTGATTTGTATGACAAATTTGTTTTCAAATCTTCGCCGTTTAGAAATGAAATAAAAATACATATCCATGTTCTTTTTTGAACTTTAACCACAGTTGAATGCAAAAAATACTATATTTTCATTTGTGCTGTACATTTTTAGCCTATATGACGTCTTCCAGAACTCAAGTTGACAAAATGACCCAAGTACTATAAAGAGATATCCTAACTTATTTTAACCCACTCTACACTTAGGTTATTTTGGCTTTTTGATTGACTTTGTGAGCGATACGTATGAGTCCATATCCTTCGAGCTATGAGCAGTATTCGACTGCTCAGACATGTTTTAAAACACGCGAAACTGGTAAAAATTGAAACAAAATACCTTAAAAATGGCAAAAATACCTTCAGAGCACCTTTCCGCCATTTTCAAGGATATTTTAATATTTCTAAGAATTGCGATCAACTTTCAATCAGATATTTACGCTTAGTTACACCTCGAACAAAGGGGCCGGTCATTAATGGAAGTGAGAGCGGAATTTTTCAAAAGTGGTTAGGCTCAGAAAAAATGGTAGGTGACCAAAGTTGGATTAGGAAAAAATTAACTAGTAATTCAGGTTGGGACGGAAAAGGACTGGCACTAGTTATCAAATAGTAATCCCTTTCTGGATTAAAACGGCTAAATTTGTTTTGAAAAATGCTTTATTTCATTTTCAAATTTATGACGGACTTATAATTTTGTTCATTAAACAACTATTAAGTTTCAGCGAGTTTTATCAAGGAAAAGCAAAAATAAAATAGATCTAGATTTTTATTCCCTTGCCAGTTCCAGTCGTCTATTGCTCACGGTCAGATCAGCCAGTCGCTATCAATAAAACTTCAATCCTTTGAGAAAAAGTTGATACAGTTGTTGAAAAAACTAATTGCTTTTATTTTATACATGCTTGTACTCATCATTACTAGATCTAGGAAGCTACCAGTGTTCTATAACAAATTGAGCAATTTGATTGGCTACGTTCCTCGCTATCTATTCGTCGATAGCGAGTAGCGACAAACTGCGTTTTTTGCCACGTTATCTTTAGAGATAGCAAAATATTGTGTCACATTATTTTCTACCTGTCTTTTTACTAAAACAATTAGGTTATGGCTCTCGATTCTATAACTGACAGTTCATTTGCGCTTCGCTCTCATCAACTATCACCTTTTAGAAATCTCGAGCTTATGATCTCATTGTGAAATATCATGAGAATTTCTCTTTGGTCCCACCCTTGTTAATAATAGTCACCGGTACCAAATTTAGGGCCAGGGAGAAGAACTTATTAAATTAGTTAACAACGAAAAGTATAGTTGATAACCGGCCAACAAAAAAAGTATAGTTGATAACTTTTTAATTTTTTAATAACTCTTTTTCAGTGTTTCCCTTAACTCGTTGCGGTTGTTTGTCATCCTTTCTGAGAATGTGATTATTAAACTTGAGCTTTTGCATGTCACATTTACTTTATTTAATTTATGGGGACTGGGTTTAAGAAATGTATTGTTTATAGCTACGAATTGGATTTTAAATCAGCTTATAGATGTTTTAGATTTAGGCAATTAGCACATATAATTTTTTTATCAAATTCCGTTAACAGTGATTATTTTAGGTTGTAAACAACTTCTGAGTTAAAAATAAACCTTTGTACCCAGTTGGTAGTTCAAATTATTACCTTGAACTTGACATAGCAGGATACAATGATATATACTTGTGAGAGTTCAGCAACAGACGCCCAGGAAACGGAGTGTCGAGCAAAACAATTTTTTCAACGTTTGCTTTTTCAAATCGACTGTGACAATTAAATAAATTGGTCAGAGTTGGTGCAAGTTAACAATTTTTCTGTAATGTAATATAGGCTATCGTTTTTGCCTAATTAGTTTGCGGTCGTTGTCCAGTTGTTTTGTTGGCGTGTGCCACAACTTTGGGCAGGACAGCCTGCGCTGCGTGTAATTTTAGATGCACCATATATAACAAAATACTTTATTTTGTGAAATATTACCTTGGAAAGATGAGGCAACTTGACATGAACACCAGCTCTTAGCCCTGTTCCCAAATTACTCGGACAAGTAAGAATGTATCCCAAATGTGGTGTCCACATATATTCATGACCTTCCTTTTTAATAAGACGTTCAACTTCGTTCAGACCATCACAAAAGCGTTGAAACACTTTTTTCATGTTTCCACCTTTTTCCATTGAAATAATTCGTGTGTGATCTTCCTCATTCACCTGAAAGGTAAGTTTTAAAATTTTACAATCTATGCCTTTTACATTCTGTCTAAAACATGCACGAGTTCAACACGTAGCTAAAAATGGCAAAATGTGGTTTTCTTTGTTGTGGTTCATACTTTTATTTAATTAATCAGATCGCATACATAGTAGAAGTAAATTTGTTGTTTATAGATCTTGTTGTAAGATTCAAAATCATTACACAAAAAAGTTTTAGTAAGTTGTTACCCCTTTCACGGTACATTTCTCGATTAAAACGGATAAATTGAAATATACTTTACTTTGTTCCCAAATTTATATCAGACTTTAAAGTTATGTTTGTTAAACATAATTACTAAGTTTCAGCAAGTTTCATTAACGAAAATCAAAGACATAAGTGATTAGAAACAACAATGAATTTCTATTTTTTCTTAGCTCCAGGCCTATTACTCACGGTCAGATCAGCTAGTAAGTGTTCGATATACCGGATACCAAGAACAAAAAAATAGACAAGATAACTATTACGCAAAAACAATGGGAGAACAAAGAAAAAAAGAAAAAAGAAATATTTCAGCCTTAAAGGGTTAAAGCAAAACATTACCCAAACAAGGAAGTTTTTGTTCTTGTTGTGGAATATTCCTCTGGCATCAGGCCAATCTCGCGCCATTCCTGCGCATGTCAATAATGGAGATACTGGTTTGTCAAACAGGAAGTGGTCTTGAATCAATTGATCTTGGTCAGATTCACTCATACCATTTAGTGGATAATAACGACCACATAGTTCACCTAAAACAAATATTTTACTTTATGTAATAATTGAATTAATTCCAGCAATATGACTGGTCGAGGACTTTTATCTGTTACATGGCTAAAACATGGTGTGACGTCACTTTTATATAAACAAATGACACTGTCCCGTTATTACACTCTAAACAAACAATGGCTTAATATAATTTTTTATTAAACATAAATATCAATCAAATTCCAATTTTTTCTCTTGGAAGGATGTCATTTGATTTGTAGAGGGTTTTTTGTTTAAACTGTTTAAAATTTTATTTTTGCTGAATTTTTTGCTGAATTAACATTTTGTTAGCTTAGAACACGTATTTTCAATTCACGTATGCATATGTTCGTTGTTTAATATTACTATAATAAACAGTAGAAAAACACATGACCACAAAAATTATTAATATCACTCATGGTATAGTTCGCAGTAAAATATTAACTTAATTTTTGTAACTATACAGAAGAAAATCGTCAGTTCCTAAAAATGAATTATCTTTTAGAATTTTATTTTAAATTCTTGAGGAATTTAATGTTTCTTTAGTTTCAGGAAGAAAGGTATAGAAAGTAGAGTCACATGTAAAAGAATCGATCTAAAATATTAAAGTATAGCTAGGAATCATCTTACGACTTAATTACATCTTATTTAAACATTCTGCTGCTACGACTTGCTATAAAATTGACATGTCGACACATACAATGTCATGTAATCAAGTAAATATCCTTGTAGCATTCGATCGGTTCTGTCTTAAAGCGCTACAACATTAAAAAATGATATTTTCTCAACTCTTAAAACTATATAGCAACTCTTTTTACAATTTTTTTCTCCCGTGCTTTATTCTCATTATAATTTTCGTAATATGCAAATTGAGTGCTTGATTTGGTGACGCAATAGCATAACTTGGTTATCATCACAAAAACACACATAACTCGAGATAGACGCCCTAGAATGCAGAACTTTATTCTTCCAATACAGTTTTACTGTTGTGACACATTAAGTTTGTCGTTTACCCACATCGGTTCATTCATTTGAAACATACTAATTTAGCAAAATTGTGTTGGTGATTAGATGACGTGGTACACAAGAATTCTAATTAACTTTAATTAACAGCTCTATAAAATTTCTAAATCCATACTGTGATCTGTAAATTACATACACCCAACTAACTTTTGATCTATATTTTCTTGGCAACAATAAAATTTAGCTGCAGTATTGCATGAAAAGTGTACATTAGCACGTACGATGAGATTAATATTCGTTATATAAAAAGGACACACATAGCGACTTATCTAAACACATAATTTAAACCAAGGGTTGGGTATCCTGGATTTTCGTAAATATAGTGTAAAACACCATTATGAAAATTTCGTTTTTTCAATGTGCTTTACAACATAACAAATCACAACACGTAAAACCCATAGTCTCCCTTTAGTTATTCAGTTAGCAGCATTATTTAGTTATCAGCTGTGAACATGGCCGAGCTGGCCAACATATTGATGAGCTAGCCAACGTAAATGTGGTTGAGCTGACCAACTATTAAACATGCTTGAGCTGGTTTGAATTAAGAATAATTTTATTTTATTTAATAATTTCATTTTTAACTTTGATTTAACAAATTTTGCTTTTTTTCAATAATTATATGGCGTATATTCATTACAAAGAAACAATCGTATTTTTTACTAAGTTAGTTTTCAGGTGGAAAAATGTTAGGGGACACGTACAGTTTTTTTCACACAAAAATGTACGGTTGCTGTCATTTCCTTTTTGGATTTTACTTTCCATTTACAGGGTACACAGCATCTAAAGTCCGCTGAGTGAATGGTTTAGAAAGGCAGAATTTAAGAATAAAAAAAATTAATTTCATTTGAGAACGTTCTTTCTGCGTCATTTTGCTGGTACACCTAAATCATTATAGCGCTTGATGTAGGTCTCATCTGTAAGAACATAACGTTATTTTCATGGTTGGAATAAAATGTTTTACTTCGCTTTGATAAAGTACTCTTTCTAATACAAATATGTGTAAAAAATTTGTATAACCATACCTTTGAGTCCTTCTAGAGCATCATTTACAATTCTCTCTACTTCTCTTCGTTCTCCACGTGAACAGTGAGGTGGTAACGAAAATCCTCGGATTGACCGACCAGTGCGAACTCGCGAGGACAATACGTACTTTTCATCAAGCATTCCACCTTTCAGTTTATTATAGTCTAAATCAGTTTTGTGAAAATCAGTTTTTTTAAAGCCATTATGTCGTTCTTCAATGATTGGGTCCATTATGTCGGCAAATGCTTCATAACTTTCTTCGTCTCCAGCAACAATACCAACTGTAGAAATAAATGGATGACCAGGATTATCGACACCAGTTTGGATTGCTTTATCCAAAGTGAAGCCTGTACTTGTTGATTTATCGCTAAGTTTAGCGTACAACTGAGGTGTTAAATGTTTTGCCATTAGATTATTGTGAGCACGTAAATCGGGATAATTCATAGCGACCATAGATTTACCACTACATTGTGATTTCGTGTACATAAGACCAGCAATGCCGCCCGCTGCTAGAAATCCACCAGCTGTAGCCAAAATACGACGCTGTGCAAACGTGGCCATCGTTAAGACTGAGTTTAAAAACAGTTTTGTGTTGTCAACTCAAACCTTAATTGAGTGAACTTAATTATGTTCGTTAATATAAAAGAATTTATAACGTATTAATTAATTAGTACTTAATTGAAATTAGAATTGTTACGTAAAAGAAGGAGCGCCTAACGAAGCATGTACCTGGTACCTGGTAGAATTGAAACTGTTGTAAATTACCGTCACTGTCGTTCATGTATGTATCTCCCTCTGTTAAAAATCAAATAAAACCTCAAAAATGTGCTTGCATCATCTGCAAGTTTATAATTGAGACCTTAAGCAACCGCTGTTTTAGAACGGGAACGCACGACTAGAAGTTAAAGTCTGGATTGAATGTCTTTATGTCCTGCAGCAAAAGAGCGATGACATTTATTGTAAATTTTCTTTAATTTCCGGTAGTACGTTCCCGTAGTAAAACAACGCTTGCTTCAACGTCGTTCCCAGGGTTTTCCCTATTCGCCTCCCTACGGATAGCGAAAACCCTGGAAACGAAGTTGCGCTTGGTTGAGGTAGCTAATGTCGTCTTCTTGTCGGAAAAATGAGTTGCTGACAGTCTTAAAAATAAACTTCTCACAAACTGAACCGACATTTTCAGTTTGGGTCCCTGGTTATGTGGACGTCAATGACGTCCGGTATGATATTTTTTATAATTTCGAATGCCGAAGTCGCTTTGTCAAATTAAACTCAAATCTGTCGCAAACCAGTACCCCATTTAAATAAGAATATTTTAAGAAAATGTTGAGGCTCAAATAACAATTTCTGAATTAAAAACGATAAAATGTTTAACATTTTTAAAAAAAGAAATTGTGTAGTCGTCAACAATATAACGCAGAAAGATTGAGCATAAAAATAGTTACATTGTCATAAATGGGCAATAAAAACAAATTTTCACAGTAATGTGTTATAGTTACTGACTATGACTGAATATATAGAAACAAAAGTTCGATAGGAAGTTCCTAATCCAACGTAGTATGGTGGCTATCTAATGTTGTTTGCCACGCGGCATACTCGCCGCAGCACGCAAAAATTGCAAAACAGTGAAACTCTGTAGTGAGAATGACGTCTCGTTTGTTAAGGTACTGTTGCACGCTGCAAATTTTGCTGCGAAAAATTTGTTGTAAGTTGCACGATGTTGTCTTAGCATATAACACCTGTTCGTGCAACCTACGACAATCTTTTCTAAAGTTGCAAGTTGCACGATAAGTTGGATTTAGTTTTACTTTCTGCAACAAATTTTGATAAGTCCCATTCATTGCGATACGTGTAACATCCTTTCATGTAACTTGTGTCGCGCAGCAAATTTTTTCGAAAGACACCAAGAAGCTGCAGATTGTAATCGTGTACCTTTAAACAGAACAAACCCATGGAACAAGCACGATGACTTACCAAAGCCATTGAATTGGAGAATTTTTCTTTCGAGAAAACGAGCAAAACATGGAAATGTTATTTCTACGCCATTTTATGAAGTACAGTGGGAGCTAAAGAAAATTTTAATTTTCATCCACGTCATAATTTAGGATCGTTGAGCAGCGATTAATAACGAAGATGATCTTGCAAAAGCTGTTAAAAAGTACTTATTCGTACTTAATTTCGTGAGACTTTAATTTCGTGATTTTCGTGATTAAAAAAATAATAATAATTTATTTATTTATAGAAATTATATTAATAATGCAGTAGTCAAAGATATGAATCATAAAATCCTTGATAAATATGATCAAAAGCAACACCATCAATAAGTAATACAGATCGGACTATTTTGTGAAAATTGAACGTTTTTAGACCGCTTTCGCGAAATGTTATCCACTTCCTTTAATTTCTGCACTGATCTGAAAAATACACTGGCGGATCTAGACGTTAGTCGGAATAAATTAGGGGATTGTAATTTAAAATTCAAAATACCCAAACAACAATCACATTGGTAGGATTTATATTCTATAGAACTGCTTAACCAATCACATCTTTATCCAGGTGTTTTGAATTTTAAATTTTCTCCAGTGAGTTGTGTAATTTATTCTGACTAACGTCTAGATCCGCCGCTGGAAAAATAGATAGTACATATGCTATACATAACCAACATGTGACCAACACCAATCTACGATGGTGTCGCTAACGCAGCAGAACAAATTCTTATTGTTTCTGGTAAGTGGTAGGATGAGATAAACATTAGCTAGTTGAATAGAAAATTGTCAACAGTGATCTTTCTTCTCCCTTAAATTTGGCTGTGAATAAGTAATGAGGTCACAGCAAGTTAGCTACCACAAATCATATTATTTCTTGAATTCACTAATAGCCATGTGAAATCGTCATGTCCAACGCGAGCGACGTCATAACGTGGGATACGACTTTTTTTTCCACGTTATGAAATCACAACATGGACAAAGTCGTATCTCGCGTTATGACGTCATTCTAATGACGACGACGGCAAAGGACCAGGGAAGGTGAAACAACACAATTGGCTTCCTTTAAGGGAAACTAATTCTTTCATTCTTTTAACTAAGTAATAAAACAATTATTGAACTCGGTTTTCGTGTGATATGAAAAATTATCAAAACGAAAACAGCTCATTAAAACAAATGTTGGATGTTGAATTTTTCAAGATATAGGAAAAGGTATTTATTTGTCAAAGTACCCTGTGATCTGATTTGTTCAGGTTTTGATTGACTTTAAAATTTCACCTCATTAAAATATTCTGGCTTTGAAATTGACGGAATGAAAACAAAAGACTGCTCAATCCAGTCGTGCTTTTCACATCGAAAAAATCCAGCGAAATATTGCGTCTAAAAACTCGGGGGGAAACGTCCGCGCAAAATTAAGTACAAGTAATATACAGTGTTTCCACAAAAAATTTGCATACGTCTCTCACTGTGGGGGAGGGTGTCGTCAAGTAAAACAAAGAACTTTTCCAAAGAAGGACGGCGATATTCGACCCCTCCCCTCCTGGGGGCAAGTTAATGGAAGGAAATTTCCTTCAAAAGTGGAAGCCCTGGTAAATATACCACTTTGGAGTTAAACAAGGGCCCTTGATCTTGTTTATTTTTTGTCAAAAATGTAGTCAAAAACAATCCTAAGCTAGTCCTTAGGAGGACCTTTTAGAAGTTTCGTCTTCCACAATATGATGCGTGAATGACCAGACAATTTCGGTATTAAAAAAAAGACAATGGTTGATGTTGATGAAAATAATTCTGGTAATTTGGGGTAAAATTAATTGAAGTACACTGGTGGGAAAAAGTTTTCATATTATAGTATAAAACAAGGTGATTTAAATTCTGATATCAGCTAATATTTTGATAATTCAAAGGGATAAATCTAGCAAGAGCAAAGGGTACATGGTAATTAATTTATTGGTAATGAATTCATCGTAATTAAAATGGTAATTTATTATATAAACTTTCAGTGTAACACATTTCACAGCTAATATTACTACATAACAATATAACAAAATATTTAATGTATTTTTGATGTTATGTAAATGAACTCATAGCCAGGCGACTCGTTAGCTATATCAATCCATCTGAGCTTCAAGTTCACGGTACAATAACTATTAGCTATATCAATCCATCTGAGCTTCAAGTTTACGGTACAATAACTAAATATTGTTTGTACCAACATATCAAGCAACTTATACTGGCGGACAAGGCACGTCTACGCATGACCAGTAACGTATCGTAGACGGCGAATTGGGCACATGCCTCTACATAGCGGCATGATTCGGTCTTGTGAATGAATGTTGAATAAATTAACATATAATGTATATAACAACATGAATAAACGTAACAAAGTTACACGGTACTCTGTTAATACTGTCTGACCAAACTGAAATAAAGATCTACTTTATTATGTATGCGTTAAATTTGTCTTAACTGTATCCACTATTTCTAATTTACTTTCAAATCTGAGTGACTGAATACATGGAGGCCGCCATCTTGTATTTGATGAAGTAAATAGTGAGCTCGATAGTTACTTTATCTAAACTGGAGGGAGATCTTTGGATTACTGAGTGACGCCAATTTTATAATTGTAATATGTCATTTCCAGTCATTTTGCTCGGTCTTGCCCGTACTAAACAATGCAAAAGACCGAGCAAAGCGACTGGAAATGACGTATTACAATGATAAACTTGGCGTCACTTACCGGTATTGCGAAAGTCCTACAGATTTCCCTCCAGGTTATATAAATGGAGCTCCCTGGATGTAACAGTACGGCTGCTGGAGTACTGTAGTTTATAATCGCCATTTTGTTTCTTATAGTTCGTGAAGTATGACCATAGCAGTTGTCATTGATTAGTCAGTGAATTACTGTTGGAATGATGAAAATGGTATAGTGAATTTAAGAAAACAAGAAGAATATGCCAAGAAACCGTGTTATGCTATCAAATATCCAAGATGGCGCCCTCCGTGGATTCAGAGGCTCAACTTTAAATGTAAATTACAAATGAAGGATTCAGTCAAGACAAATTTAATGCATACAGATGTTTACTTCACTTCAGTTACATGAACTTAGTGGACATTTATTTTCAGAGAGGAGGATCCCTTTAAATAACTTTTAAACCATGAAAGTGCCCATGAACCGTAATTCGTGTATTTTGTCTTGACAGAATATTAAAGGTTTCCATTCGAAAAAGTCTCTTACAAAAAAAAGACAGCTGGAACACATATTTTAAATGTTAAAGCTATCTTCTGTATTCATGCATATTTTATACGTGTATTTGTATGCGTGATGAGACTCAATATCTATTGTTGTTATATATAGTTGGTAACTTGTACATCATTTTTTAATCATTTTGCTGTCTGCATTTAAGATGAACAAAATTTATTTTTCGCATCATAGGCACTTTAAAAAACTATCGTTTTATGCCAAACATAAGCCAAAGCATGCGATATACAAGACAAACGTAAGATAAACACATATAGCTATGAGACAAACATGGACAAACATGCTTATAAGCAAGTTGGACAAAAGAAATGTCCCTCGAGGATGACGTGAAATTCGTGAATCAATATAGGTTGGTCGGACTAAAATCGTTCGATGTAACATTATAGAGTAAACATAATCAAACAGTCAGATCAACAATTGTTTTTAAATTTTACAATACCTAGTTCCACATTTGTCTTAACATTTTGACTGAAGCCAAACGCGAAGACACAAGAGTGACAAGAGCTAAAAAGATAAGTGTGACTGTAATGAACCAATAATCAAAATCTTCTTTTAAAACGTCAAACAATTTCGATGGTGTTACTCGTGTAAAGTAAAGATCCAACCCATAACTAAACACAAGACACGTGGATTCCAAACCAGCAGGAGAGGTATAAATACCTTTGATGTTGCTTACTAAAAATAAACAAAAAATATGGTTTCCATACAAAATCAAACAGCGAACATCAGAGCAAACATCATGAAGTGCCTTCGCTCGAAACGTCAGCAAAACTTTTTCACTCATTTGGCAGTTTACCACCTTTTCACTGTTTGATTTTGTATTTTATACTGCTTATGCAGCACTCAAACTTTTTTCATACCACTTGGTTTCCGTACAGTTGTAATTCGTCGGCGATCATAGGCGGTAGCATTACAACAATTCAATCCACTCTCCTTCTAAAATTAACTGTATATACTAATTGCGTTTTGACCCTAAAATTAACTGTGGTAGTTAATTGTTAAGAATCTTGATCCCAACCCTAATCCCAACCCAAACCCTAATAGCAATTTTTAATTTTTAAAATGTTTTAATTTTTTTTAAATATTTAATTTTTAATCTTTATTTCTCCCCAAAATTGTTAATTTTTTCATTAAATTACTTCTGAACAGTATTGTAGTCAGATTCAGCAACACTTTCCCTGCAATAATTGGTTTAAAGTGTATTTTGAAATTGGTTTAAAGCAATGGTTTAAAGCAATTTGGTTACTGAATAAATTCTCTATTAGCATTAATATATCTAAAAAAATCATGTTTAAACTAACACTCACTTTGAATGTAAACAAAATCAAAACTAGGTTGCTTAAATTTATTTGAAACATCTGGTAACCTTTGAAGTTATATCACTTTCCAAAAATCACCATCAGAACAACTGCATGTAATAAACTAGAATGACGCTCTTACTTTCACTATAAAACAATTTATGCAGGAAACAAATAATTTCTGCTGAATTAATTCAACGTAAATTGCTCGCTGTTTTAGCGCTTTCAACTTTTCATTTTAATCACGAAATATTGCGCGAAGATGTCCACGTATCGCGCGTGTATGTTAAAATTTTCCCTGCAATCGATTACCCGCGTGCTACTATTGGAGAACTCCCGTAAACGGTAAAAAATTAAAATATTAACATACCAGTTTGGTTATAATTGATAAACGACTGTGTGATCACTGGCAGCTCTGGTACGTAAGGCATCAAGCCTTCTTCTCTCAACTTTGGTGAATCCGTTAAATTCCTTCGCGGGTCCAGAAATATTTTGGGTAAAGCGTAGATGTATCCCAAGCTAACACCAATCAAAATATTTTTCTTTGTGATTCCAGCATTGGTAATGGTGGTTGTCATAGATTCAACACTAAAAGGGAATATATAAGACTGCTGCAGGACCATTGGGGAGATTGGTGGATCAAGCGAAGAGAAAGCTGTGCTATTACGTTCTGTGTATCCTTCGTACAATTCTAAGACAGCTAACTCATGACGCCTAGCTTTAGTGTTGTAATATTCATAAATGATCCAATTTTCAGAGTGTACAACATGAAGAGGTCCTTGAGCATTTCTGTGACGACCATGGTAAACAATACTCCCTAACAAATACAATAGAAATAATTGACTGTGCTAAGTTACAGTACTGTAGTACAGTTATAGACAATCGTTTATTCTTCTCCCAAAGGACTGGCTTCACAAAAATTATACATTGAAATTGTGTTAGACAGTACCTGTGACACCAAAGTTATTTTTTGAATTAGATAAACCCCAAAAAAGTTAGTTAATAAGTTATAGATTAGATTTTGGCTTAGACGCCTATTTCCAAAGGTATGAACGCTTGAATTGAAAGTTGATAAATGACACACGAGAGACTAGAAATTCATTTTACACACACAAATAACAATACATTTGCATGATTAGCGGCCACATCGTTAGGGTTAGGATATTCTTAGACATCATCAACGTTTCTTTGAAAAAATACCAACTCTTTCACAACATAAACAGAATGAGTTATGTAAATTATAATGTTCTTCTGAAAACATATTCCTAGTATCCAGTCTCCGCGTTGCGCCCCTTTCCCGCCAAAATTCCAACTGCTCATACCTTTAGAAAAACACGTCTGAGTCAAAATCTAATCTATAACACAGAATAGGGAGTACACAGAAGATCAACTCAAGTCGGAACCTTTAAAGTTTGTGTCCTCACGCATATCGCATTGTAAACGCATGTTGTCGGCCATTACTCTGGCCAGTAAACTGCATGTTAATTAGCAAAACAGCCAATAAACAAGCTGAACTGGCTAGTCCGCCATTACTCTGGCCAGTAAACTGCATAAAATCTGCATAAATTATTGGGGACACGTTGTACGACAAAGTCGGCCTTCTGTTTATTCCTTATTCTGTATCTACAGTATGACTATTAACTAACTTTTTGAGTTCTATTCAAACCAATAAAAAACCCCAGTTTGGTCTCATGGGCACTTTGAGAACAAGATTATCTTCATATTCTTACCTGTGACAGAATCAATAAGTAAAATATTAACAACGGGTTTGGAAATGAACGGAGAACGAGTGAAAACAGCCATTAGATTAGGATTCAAGTATTTATACAATACTCTTCGATCACCCAAAACACGACCAGGGGAATGAACATGTTCACCCAATCTTTTAAAAGCTACAACAACGACAAGAACAATTTTATATTGAAGCAAAGTTCAAAATTAAAAGCTGGATTTTTTTGAGATATTTGGTTTGCAACTCAACAACAACTGAAACTTGTAAAAAAATGTTACTCCACAGTTTTAAAAGTTATTTAAATGTAATAACTAAACTAAACTAAACTTTAAGGACTGGAGTGGACTAGAAGTACCAAGCCAAAATACATGTACCGAACCAAACTAATTTACTGGATAGCTACTGGATAGAACTACCGTATTTCCAAGACTGTAAGTCAATTTTCTAGGACATCAAATAGTGGTTCAAAACTGCACCTTGGTATCCTGGGTATAAAAATATCTGCAAATTTACGTTATACAGTATATACAAGTACTGGCGGATTTGGAAGTTAATCAGAATAGATTAGCGAGTCCCAATTTAAAATTCAAAATACCTGAGCTACAATCCCATTGGTAGGATACGTATTCTTTGGAACTGTTTAACCAATAGGACTGTTACCAAAATAGTTTGAATTTTAAATTTCCACCAGCCAGCTGTGTCATTTTTTCTAACTTCAATATAAATTCGCCAGTGGCCGCAAGGATGTTATTGCGCAATTTCTTCAACGTCATTTTCCTTATGGGCATAAACCTGGCCCCTGACCCAGTACAGCCAAAGTCATGGCCAAATAGAGCACAAAGTACACACATTTCATTAACTTACGTAAGCCTAAGGGAGACACAGAGCAGGTATACTAATTGATAAAGGGACACAAATATATAATGTTTATTTAAGTGTACAGTAAAATTAAAACACTTCAAGTAAAACACGTCATGTGTATTGCTTACCTGTTTGGTCTATAATATGTTCAGATCTTGATAATTGAATATTCCATACTCTTTGAACTGTGAGTTGTTTTGAATCAGCATTTAGTACATAACCATTTAATTCTCCTGATTTTTTCTCCACAATGGTGATAAAGATTGACTTAGCTTTGGACTTAATTAAAGAATAAGCATCATCACTACCAGGGAAAATGTATGCATTATGGAACACATCAACCAGAAGGAGAATCTTGGAGTATTTTTCATCTGCAAAAATGACACCATTATTGAGTGTTGCCAATGAGTAAGTTAGTTTTTAACCAGCTACAACAGTCTGACCCTTTATAAAGTTCATAACTAAATCTTTTAACTCTTTATTTGGCCAAATACATGTTTGAGTGTGCATCACATAAAGACTCAACAATACTAGCTAAGTGGAAATGATGCATTTATAATATTTTTGATAAGTTAGGTATAAAGTTTTCTTGAAACTTTGAATCCAACTTGCTTTTAAAACATTTTGTTTCCAGAAGATTTGTAATCTAGTTTTATAGAGTAATTAACTTGATTTTGATGATATGAGAGGGAGGTTAACAAAGCAATGGACTTAAAAGTTAAAGCAAAGAAAGTGTTTCCATAACTACCGTACCATAATGATAGGGATTGCCTGCAAGTTATCCTCTTATATCCTTATATAATCTGTTAATTTTGACAAAAAATTGAATGACTGCAGCTTATCTGGTGGTCCAGGTAATCCGAGAACTTTATTTTTCAGAGTGATAATACAAGTTTCTTTTTGGGAATACTATCAGTGTATTTTATAAGTATTTAGGGTCACTGTTACCAAATAAATTACAACATCCATTAAATGCAGCAATGACAATCACAATGAGATGTTGCTGTGCATGACTAAAGTGTCCCAAATATTGTAGTTGAAATAATAATATTCGGTACATAAAAAAATTTCTCAATTCTGATTGGATTGAGAGCAGTGCAATTTATAGGAAATCCCAGTGCCAAAAATAGAAAATCCAAGGGCCAAAAAAGGATATCCTTTATGAAAATCAAAAAAAGAAAGTCTTTATGCAAACCGTAAATATGTTATGGTAAAAACATTGAAACAGTTCTATTCTGACACAATTCGAAAACATGTGACTCACTGTGCATAAATTTTGTTAATTGAATAAATTATTTATAATATAATTATATAGCATGTGTCTCTTAATTTTTTTATGCATACAATTACATGTATTATTAATAAGTAATAGCATGGATTCTCATGCAATTTGGAAAAACATGCACTTGTGAGTTTTTCAAAGGCTTCAAATTGCACTCGTCCTTCAGACTTGTGCAATTTTGATAGTCTTTGAAAAACTCACTTGTGCATGTTTTTTTGCAAATTGCACTCGAATCCATGCTATTACCTATATGAAAAACAAACTACATTGGAAAAGCTTCCCAAAACAGGCTGGATTAAAAAAAAATTGACCACATCCCAGCCAATCACATAACAGCTGGAACTTTGCAAACACACATGGTTAGATGTCAACCAGGGATAACGAGTAGCCAATCAGATTGTATGGTATGTATGGTATCTCGACTTTTACAGTAATAACTCAACTGTATATCAGTAATGTTGCAAAGCTAATGTTTCAAATAAAACAAGATGAAGTGGTATTGCAAGTCAACTTCTTAAACAAAGTTCAAAATTTATGTAAAGAAGTGCAGGTTATCTGACCATGCAGGTAATCTGCCCACTGACTGAATTTCAATGATAATTTTACTGCTCTGTAGGTAATAGATTGTACGTTATGCAGGCAATCGCCTGGGAAATACAGTAACATATAAAAATACATGTTACATTAACAACAACTGCATAAAACATTGTAAAATTAAGATGTAGAAGCTACCTTCATGTAAAAGCCACAGTACATACATGTATGTTTGGTGGAAAAATAGTCAAATAGGCAAAAGTAATCAGACTAGTTCCACACATGGTTGTCCAATGTTTGTATTAACTTACCATGATAAGGCAATAACATAGTTTGAACAATATCAAAAGGCAAGTGCACCCCCTGAGGAAAATCTTTGTCAATGGACTTGCCATTTGATGGATTAAATGTGAAGAGATGAGATCCTTGACCAGATCGAGATTTCCCAACAACAACACATTGTGGGACAAGAGGAAAATGAGCAACACTCCTTTGCATGTACAATGATGATTTAAACTGACCATCACAGTAGAAAGGAGCCAAGTCAGGTAGAAATTGCTGCCATATAACTGACCCATCTACAAAATAAACTTAAACAGGTAATGCATAGCCAATATGGAATTCAAAAGTGAACAGCAAAATGTGAGTGCAAAACTGTCATTTACTTTTACTTAGGTTAGGAGGGAAGCATTTCATCACACAAAATTGTGTTAGATTATCCTTCAAAGGGCCTTTGCATGTTTTAGTTTAGCAGTTTTTAACCATTTCGCAGTTTAGTTTTACAAGAATAGCTACCATAAACTGGGGTGACTGTTTTACAGAGTGAATTTGGTAACTTTACAATTTTTTTTATTCAATGCTTACGGCAGTAGATTTGATCTGAGAAAGTTCCATTGCAAATATTTGTTATTTATA